>JBAGKK010497301.1:0-15143 GCA_037177015.1 Euceroptres primus
AAGAATTCATAGTTGAATTTTTTCAAGAAAATTAATTGAAAATCGATTAAGAATTGGGACCTACAGGTTATTTTGAACATCGTGTTTTCATTTCGCCCCACTGTGGGCCGGCCTGCTGCCCCATGATCGGTCAGGTCCGGCCCTCCTCGTGCCTCCTCGGATTAGTAGATAGGTTAGATATGGCCGAGAAGCAATGTAACTCCGTTACAATGACTCATGACTTCACTCACGATTCTCAAAAGTTTTACTGCAATGGCTTTATTCTAAAGGTCATGGATATATGTATATAAAAAAATTCTTACAGTTTTTTAATTTATTACATAAATCAATTTTTGGAAAATCACAAAAATTTAAAATTTCAAATGTGATTCAAAAGTTAAATACGTCAACTCGCTGCGAAAGTTAAAAAAAAATTCAATTTAAAGAAAGAGATAACGATTTCAAACTTCAGTCAATCATACTAATACTAGTTTTATGTATCAAATTCAATAATTCAATTTTCTAAGTATTTTAAAACGTTCTTTAGAACATCGTCCAAATAAGGCAAGATTCATACTATTATATGTAAAATATTTACATTCATACAACTGTTTACATATTATAATAATCTGATAACCAAAAATGGTTCAAATAATTTGACACAAATCGAATCGATACATTTGCTCATGCGCGTCAAGTATTTTGGAACAACAAACTGAAATATCTATAATAAACTGTTAAACTGGATGACCATAAAAAATCCTAAAACAAAAACACTTTTTCAGCGAGTCGAAACGCAGATTCAAATGCCGTATCTACATTTCGGATGACACCTGTCACTATACCAAATTTCAGAAAAAAAATCATAAACGCCTTTTTTAGGTTTATGAATATCATAAAAAATATCATTCTGCAAAATGTTTGCTCATAAAGTTAACCGGATAGAATGCGTTTATGGTTTTTTCTGCAGTTTGGTAAAACGACAGGTGACTTATCCGAAATGTATTTTATTTTTTGGCATTTGAATTTGGGACGGCAGCATACAGAATGGCCATTGCACTTTATTATATGTAATAATGTAATAATAATAATAATAATAATAACAATGATATTGTTGATAAGCTTCTCTAAGAGGCATATCAACCGAATAAGATCTGAGGTTGAGGCCACTGAAGCAAACGAACAACTGAAACAGAAGGATATTCCAAAACCCAGACGTACGATGAAATGGACAAAAGAAATGAATGAACATGTTCTTCGCACCTACTTTCAAGCCGAGAAGATTGGTGGACCAATAAGACGAGAACACCTTCGCCTTTCCCTTGGAAACGTGTCCCCACTTCGCAGAAAGTGTGAACGAACAACAAGTAGCAGGCTAAAAGCGTTCCATTTTTGTTCGCGGATTACTGTCTGAGGTTGAAATAGAAACCAGAAGGATGCAAGTATGCCATCCTCTTGCCTTAAATGGTGAATCTCCTGAAGCTTCAGAAGACGTAGAGATTGTTAATGCTGCAGGCAGAGACATCGTGACGGATGGGATTGACATCGTGGAAGTTCAGGAGGCAGAAAATCGCCAATTTCCAGAATCACAACGGCAAAATCGAACTCCCACCACGAACACCTGCGTGGTCCCTGAAAACCTCAAACGTCTCGAGGAGAACTTGGAACGTGCTCTACTTGATTTTAGTGAGGTAGAACCTGCTTTAAGGCATTCGCTGCCAAAACTTAAGACCTTTAAGACCTTATTGGCGTTAGTAGGCTAAATCAACACAAAAGTGTTGCCGTTATTCCTGCGTGAAGATCTATCCATCACGCAGGTACAGACTCTTGCCTACTGTGCAGCGGTTGCAGCAGTAAGAACAAGTTCTTAGTGCAGCGGTTGCAGCACTAAGAACAAGTTCTCAAGACATCAACAGTGCCACACGGAAGGGCAAGTATGTTCCGCCATGGAAGCGAAGAATCGAAAACGAGGTCAGCAAAGTAAGATGCAAACTGGGCAGGTTGACTCAATATAGAAGAAACAAAAGAGCCCAGAGGCTGATATGTTGAGTGGCGGACATCCTTCGTTCACAAAACTTCGAATATGAAGCATCCGATACAATTTTAGACGAAGTAATTGACATCTTCCGGCAGAGACTAGCTGTCCTAGCTGCGCGGCTCTGCGCAGATACAGAAAGTCTAACGCCAGAAAAGAGCAGAATAAGGTTTTTAAGGCGGACGAGAATCGGTTCTAACGTGAAATCGGTGAAGCCCAAGGACAAGATCGGACATTCGAAGTTCGGGAAGTGGAAGACATAGCTAATTACTCTGTCTGGGGAAGAAATAACAAGAGCAGCTTGGAAGCATCGTAACCTCGAAAGCAAACGCATGCCCCAATTTCTGGAAATGAAGGTAACCAACGTAATAATCTCTGACGTCACCAGAGTGCTGAGCATGGGTCCTTGGCTGGATGCTATCAGACCATACTTGATCACCCAAATTTGATGCCCTCCTTCATGACTGAGACGTTCTGTACATGCTTCCGAAGAAGCCAGACGCCGATATTCCATCGACCTTCAGGCCAATAGCATGTCTCACTGCAATTAAATCCAATAAGGTCTCTGCTCACTGTGAGGCCAATGACATCCTCACGGAAGATCAGAAAGGTTACTGTCGTAACTCGCGGGGACGCAAGTATCTGGTAACGGTCGAGAGTGTAGCAGTGAAGCAAGCGCAAAAACATCAGTGCAACCTACGCATGGCATACATCGACTATAAACAAGCTTGTCCCTCGGTACCCCTCGATTATTACTTGCTTGAGATTCTCAGGACATACAAGATCTGTCCACGCCTGATTCAATTCTTGAGTCACGCTATGTCTCTTTGGGACACGAGAATCAAGTATTTTGATCGTGGGCTGCTTGATCGTGGTTCTACTTAGCGTTTAATCCACTTAGTAGGACACTCAACAACACGTCCTATGGATACAATGTAAAGAAAGACAGAGGTGGATACGATCTCACCCACCTTCTCTATATGGATGACCTAAAATTGTACGCCGACTCGAAGGAAAAACTGCAGAAATTACTTGACATATTATTACAGTTCTCAAATTACATCCATATGGAACTCGGGCTGGAAAAGTGCAGGAAACCCCGCCAGAGCAAATTGCTCAGGAATGGAGACAAAGGCCATTACATGGACAGCATCCCAGGACATAAGATCAATACAACGTATACAGCGAGGCATCCAACCTGTGGCTACGAAAAGGCGAACTCTTTCCGGAAACTGAAGGGTTTGTCGTGGCCATCCAGGATAAAAGGTAATCGGCACCAGGAATAACCAAAATCATATTCTCCACCTTGGAGTGGACGATCGGTGCCGGCTGTGTGGTGATCCGAATGAATTCATCGAGTACATCATTTATGGCTGCAGGAGGTTAGCTCGGCGAGAGTATACTCGCAGACACAATGATGCAGCTGGGATCATTCACCAGCAGATTGCCTTGCATCTGAGACTCCTTCAGGAGTGGATGCCTTTCTAAAGGTATGTTCCAGTAGCGGTCCTTGAAAACGAGAATTACCGCCTCTACTGGGACAAAACTATTCTAACGGACCACACTGTTGTTCATAATAGTCCGGACATTGTGGTACTCGATAAGTGGTCGTAATACGTCCAAATCATCGACGTAACGGTTCCCCTTGATAAGAACATCCAAGAAGGCTATACAACCAAGATCCAAAAGTATAGCGAACTGAGACAGGGAATCACAAGGATTTGGAAGCTGGAAAAGGTTACCATTCATCCTATTGTGATTTCGGCCACGGGGAACGTCCACGCGAGGTGCCAGAAACACCTGGAAGATCTGGGAATTAAGTGGGTGCTAGCTGCAACCCAAAAAGCGGTTTTACTCAATACCTGCTGAATAGTCGGATGCTATTTGAATTGCCAAGAAGAAAGTGGCTAGCCACTTTTTGAACTGGAACGGAAGATCATTCCCGAAAAGAAAAATAAAAAAGTGAGATTCCATTTTTCATATTTAAATAATTTGACTGTAGCTTTATTTTATTTTGGTGACTATAATTTGATTTTAACTTGTTTTTGTGTTTGTCGAGAATGAAGTATGTTTTCCTTTGTGTTTAGAAATTTTTAATTGCTGACTGGCCGTTATACTTGACTTAGGCCGTACTAGCGGCTTTACGACCAAGTCCCTTCAGGGCCTGTTTGAATCTTTTTCCTACATAATAATAAATATGTATGTATGTATTTATTATACTCCTCCCTTTTACGGGTTTTGGAGTCTTCCACAGCCATTACAAACACGTTAACAAACATGTTACATTTCCAATATAGACAAATTTTCTCCATTTTCTTACTTCTCTAGCCTATCATGTCACCCCTTCAACCAATACAGAAGGAAACGGAACCTACGTTACCTACTCCATAGAAAAACTCACGCATAAAGCACGCCCCCCCCCCCTACTTTCCTCACACCGTTAACTCACTCTTGTCAACGCCTTGCCTCGCCCTCTCTTACCATACCCGTTTTAGTGCAGGCAAGCCACCTTACAAAATCATCGTAGTATACACAACATGATCCCCCCCCCCCTCTATCCACAAAATACTCCTATCATTTACTCCCTCTTTAAACCCTTACACGGACAATTTTTTCCTCCACCCAATTTGTTGTCCAGTATAAATAAAAAATTATATAGTACGACACCAGCGTCAGTGTTTATTTATAGTGCATAACAAACCAGGCGATGAAAAAAATTTTCCAACACATGGACTTTATGTAATTTTTGCCGCATGGCGAATCAGTTTTTCTGTAACTCACATATTTAAACAATTTGTCTTAACAATTTTAATTTAAACAATTCCTATTATGAAAAATTATTTTCGGATCAAATGCTCATTTCAAGATTAACTTCTCTGCTGTTTACAATGGTCTGCCCATGGATCTTAATAGATTAAAAAATTGTTTATAACTTTATAAATGGTTTACAAATGTTCAATTTATGAAGTTATTAACCGTTTGACTTCCGCACAATAGTTCGTTACCAAAATATGAAGAAAGGTTCGTATTCGTGTGGGATAAAATTCCACCAAAGGATAACTTTGAAATTGCATTTTTATGGGAGTTATGGAGGGAGAAAGAAAAATCAAAAAAGTTGTTTTTCTCGAAAGTGGCTGAACCGATTTTCATGAAAAAAATATGTTGTAGATTCTAGTAAGTCTACTTTCAGAAAATTTTTTTAAAAAATTTAGACAAAAATTACAGGAAAAAAAATTTTTTGAATTTTTCAAAAAGTTTTTTGAGGTTATGCTCTAGAGTGACACCATATTTTGGAGAAATATTCCTTAGAATATTTCTAAAATCCCAATCTGAACGGTATCTCCTACAATGACAAAGGGAGACCAGCAATTGTCAATTTTCGTATCGGTTCATAATTTTTGTAATGAAAGCTCATTACCTGAGTATTAATTTACCAAAGCAGTAGTATGCAATTTTTCGCCGTTTTCGAGAAAATCAAATTGAAATATCTGCCACAAGCCATATAGAGTTTGATGAAATATACTTTAAGTCGACTGGTAGCTCAGTCAGTAGCGCTTCGGCTTCGTAGCCGAAAGGTTGCGTGTTCAATTTTATGCTTTATTTATTAAAATGTTTATATATAAAATAAAAATTTCTTCAATAATCTTAAAAAATTATGCTTATAATAATTTTTATAATGCCTTCTTTCACGAAAAAACTGAATTTTTTTAACTTCATCATGTTTTTCGCAAACAAAGTTATTTTCCATAAATTTTATTAATTGATTTCTTAATGTTTACTGATTATATTTAAAATTAGAAGTATGATCGAGGTTTTTAAAACGAAAAATTGTATTTTTAATCAGAATTTGCAAACAGAACAGTGAATCATCAAAGAAATATTTGTTTCTTGGAATAGAAAATGATATTTTTATCAAGTTTTTTCATGGAAATAACTACAAATAAAACACAATATTAAAAAGTACATTCGAATTACACAGTATTTATATTTCGTACCTCCCGAAGCAAAAATTTTTTTCATGCAAAAAAAATCAAGTGTGTTTCCCAATAGACACTTAGAAAAATCTTGTTCTTGTAAAAACTCATCGTTTATTCGATAAAATACGAGGCTTAAAAAACCTTGATCATACTTCTAATATTAAAAATAATTTGTAAACATTATGAAAACAATTAATACCATTTATAGAAAATAACAATGTTTGCGAAAAACATGCTAAAGTTAAAAAAAATCCGTTTTTTCGTGAAAAAAAGCATTATAAAAATTATTATGAGCATAATTTTTAAAGATTATTAAAAGAAATTATATTTATAAACATTTTAATAAATAAAGCATAAAATTTTTAAAAAAGTGCAGGCAGCGAGAATCGAACACGCAACCTTACGGCTATGAAGCGGAAGCGCTACTGCCTGAGATACCGGCCGATTTAAAGTATGTTTTGCCAAATTCTATATGGCTTGTAGCGGATATTTATCGGTAATCGCAAAATATAAAGAACTGTAACACGGTTCATTCAATAGATTTCGAAAAGATACATTTTTCAAAATTTGTTTAAACAAAAACGTTTGACTAGTGCTGGAGTTATGTGCCCTGACCCATATTTGTGTCAGCGGGAGTCAAAGGGTTAATTAACATTCTAATAATAGATCACAACGATTTTAGTGTAAAATTTATTTTTTCAACAACAAACTGACACATTGGAGTATTTGTTCAAATAAATTGTTTATAACAATTAAATAAAATTTTTTATACCATTTTTTATTTTCTTTAAGTCTATCTTCATTAATTCTGATCAAGAACAAGTTTACTTACCCTACCGACGGATAGTATCGGACCACCTGTTTTTTGTTAGTTGCATGAAATCTCCTAATCTCCTAATATTGACAATACACACATTAAAATTTTTTCCTCAAAATAACATGAAAGACGTCAAAATTATGTATGAAATGATCTCAAGATAAAGTGTTTACGTAGAATGGAAACAATGTACCAAAGAGATTATACTAATTTTTCCCTAGATTCTGCCAAAATCTAAACGTAGAACAAAAAAGTGGTAAAAATTCAAACTTGCAAAATTATTTATAAAAAAATACTAAAAATAATTATATTTTATTTTTTAAGAAAATTTTATTAATTCTTGCGGTTTATTCCTTTTACGTATTTTTAAAATCCTTTTTTTGAGTATAAGAATTTTTTAAATTATTACGACTTTTTTGTTCTAAGTATAGACTTTGGCAGAATCTAGGGAAAAAGCATTTTTCTTCTTTTGATGCGTTGTTTATATTCTACATAAATTTATCTTTAAAATGAACGCAAGAACATCTAAAAAAGTCAATTATTTCAGGAATTATTCATAATTTTAAAAAATTTGGATATTTTGATGTTTTATAATAATATCTTCCTCAAAAATTGACAAAAAAAAAATTTCAATGTGTATTGCCAATATTAGGAGATTTTATGTAACTGACAAAAAACAGGTGGTCCGATAAATCCGTCGGTGGTGTAGGTAGTTTGATCAGGGATAAAAATATCATATTATTGAAATAGCCAGTTTTTTTTCAATTTCTTTGTTTATATACATAAATAAATTGAAAAGTCGGGACTAGTAGTGCCCTTAGGAATTTATGTTAATCATTTCTAAAAAGAAGATATTAAAATCCGTTTAAAAATGCAAGCTGTAGCCGATTATGCATGGAAAAAAAATTCGATGCCTTATCGAATTTTTTTGTTAGTTTAACCAAAAAATTTGATAAGAAATGGGATTTTTTCCGTGTGAACAGTAAATTTTAAAAACCGAACTGTGTGTTCTAGCGAACTTATGAATTTCATTCATTCTTATCTACGATGAAGTCAAATGTTCAGAGTTCAAATAGGAATTTATAGACCAAATATAGTCGGAATCACCACCGAAGTTTTCTGCTCCTACAGGCCTTGTTAATGCCAGTGTTTTGAGTCGTTGAAGTCTGCTATTGTATGCTATTTATTTAGCTTGAAGTGCACCTTTTTAAATTTTAGGTAATTATTAGTGTAAACTATTTATTTAGCTTGAAGCTCGTTATGGTGTCGCGTTGCTCTGTGTTTTAAATTTTAGGTGATATTTATTATACAGTCTGTCACACAAGAGCGTGGCGGGCAAAAGTCTATGAAAACTGTTCACTAGGTATAAATCATGGTTATGATCTGAAAGAGGAATATTAACTCTATTACGCAAGGGAAAAAGCATCGTATTATCTCTTTTATACGATTCGTGTTACATCGACATTTTAAAGTCAATTTCAGACATAAAATAAGACAAATTATTTTCAATTTTCTGCCATTAAAAGCAACATGATCGGAAGTTGATGAAAACTTGTGGGCTTAATCTACATAAAACAAGCTTCAAATCGATAACTTTTAAATTAAAATAGAACCACTGGTTTTGAAGATATTGACAAGAACAGAAAACAATGAAAATTTCGATTTTCACTTTCTTCGCTTCCTCAATTTTTAATGACAATTTGTTAAATAATTTTATTCCTGAACCTGACAATTACATTTCATACTTTATGTTTAAAGTATTTCACATTCTTCTAAGACTGTTTGCAGAACGTGACGTCGTTTGAACATGTTTTTTTTTTGTTTTTCTGAGCCAGTAAGGTAAACAGCCCAACAGACGGACACAGTTGAAAATAATACCAATACTCGGATATGCAGTGTTACTAATGATTATTTGTCATAAATTTGCATGAAGGGTAAAAATAAAAATTATCAATTATTCTTGAAATTCTTGACTATTTAATAGTATTAAATATTTAAAAATCGAGAATTTTAATAATTAAAAAAAATATATACTAAATCATCTTTCAAGAACAGCAAGTTTATAATCATTTTTCTCGAGATCTGATGTGAATTCTTAACATCAGTACTGACTTAGCTAACACTGAATAAAAAAAATTCGGCACTAAAATGTTATAAATATTATTTCTAACGATAGTTGGAATATTTTCCAATAGAATTAGAAGGTAGTCTGGTAAAAATAATATTTATGAAGTTTATAATTACGTGTCCTGAATTACAACTTAATTTTGTGAATACTACGCAGTAGCGGGACAACGTGGCGCTAGTTGTCCGAAAACAGCGGCTTTTATTCTGACTCGCGTAACATGTAAGCCTTTAGTGGCGCCTTGCATAGATTTTAAGTGAAAAAAGTGCAATGTTATTAATCCCACTACATCATGAAAAGTATAATTAAACAAAACAAACTATAAATTATGTAAAATTTTATTAAGTAGTGCTGTCAAAGTCCATGTAGCGGTAATAATTCATGTCGATGTCAAGTTAACCTCTAAAGTTTTTATTGCTTGTTGGGTAAGTGAATCAAACTTTTTTCATTTAAGTATAAAACGAAAATTATTAATACAACTTAATTTAGAGAAATTTATTTAACAAATATTATAGATTTTAAAAGTTTTACTTGAATGGCTAGAACAAAAATGAAGAAAATTTGTGATAAAAAAGTAGCTGAAAAAGAAAACACCTACAAAGCAAGATCAACAAAATCAAAACAAAAAAGTGCTTCTAAACCTAGAAAGGAAAAAAGGTTTGTGAAAAAATATAGCGTAGAGCAAATCCAACAAGCACTTAATTCTGTTAGTGATGGACTGTCGCTGAAGTCGCCAGAGTTTGGAATCCCAAAAAGCACGCTTTTTAACAAAATAAAAAATTTTTCACCCCTTGAGTGTCGTAAAGGTCCACCGACAGTGCTCACTAAGCAAGAAGAGCAGGATATTGTTGATTGAGTTTTTTATTGCCAGACAAGCGGTTTCCCTGTAACAAAAACTCGACTAAAAGACTGTGTTCACAAATATATTGTTAAAAGTGAAACGACAGAATCCATTTAAGAATAACTATCCAGGAAATCATTGGTATAAGGCATTCATGCAAAGACATCCTGATATATCTGTGCGCAAAGCACAGAAGTTAACAACAACAAGAGCATCAGTTACTGAAGAAGAGATTAGAACATGATTCGCTCGTGTAAAAAGTTATCTTGAAGGAAAAAATTTATTAAACATAGGTGCAAATCGAGTTTTTAATTTAGATGAAAGTGGTTTTAAGCTGGTGACGGACGACGATGAATGTTTAGCCAAAAAAGGATCAAAGTCTGTGTATCGGTTAGTGGGTAGCAATGAGAAGGGGATGATGGCAGTTTTGCTTACTGCTTCTGGCCAGATGCCACCGCCCATGGTATTGTTTGATGTAAAGACTACTCCAAGAAAAAGTACTCTGGAAAAAATACCAAAGGGCTGGGGTGTAGGTAATACAGTCAAAGGTTGGATGACTGGTGAAAGCTTCTACGATTTCATCACAAATGTTTTTAATAAGTGGCTTGTAGATAATACAGCCACACAAAAAAAAGTCTGGTACTTTTGACGAGACACATGTATTCTTATGTATTTGAAGACGCTGAATCCGAATCTGAGGTCAAAATAGCACCTTTTACGATTGGTTTTCGACATAACCTCAAAAAACCGTACTTTGGAGTATATGATGGAAATACATGTTTTTTTTACGGTATGTTGTAAAAAATAATAATACAATTTTGGAGAGTAATTCAAATACAAAAGTCGATGAGTCAGTGTTAACTCCAAGCAATTTATTAAATTCATCGGATTCATTAGAAGGTCTGTTTCAGTTATTCTCTTATTTAAATTTTATTTACTTTAAATACTAATAACATTCAAAAAATTTAGAACAAAGAGATGATCCTGGAGATAAAGAAAATGTTAAAATTCGAAATGAGTGTCAAGGTATGTGAGATCTGATGAGATATGGTTAAATAATTAATTTTCGTTAAATTGTATAGAAATTATAAATTTATTAATACATAATATTATGTTTGTAGGTATCGTTTTAGATTTATCTATAGGTAGTATATCTGAAAATAGTGTTCCAAACGATCATTCATTGACATGCAGTCAAGTTTTGAAAGGCATAAATCAACCGATTCAAAATCTTCTGAGTAATAAGAGGGCTTCTTATTCTGAGACTTTTGGTCTCATAGGATCAATAAGAGGACCTTTGAGAATGGTGAAAATAAAAAAGCATTCGAATCGACCAGTTCTACTTGTAAGTATAATATTAATTATTGCTTATTATGTCAATCGACATTATAATTATAAATATTAATTAATTTATATAAAAATAATTTTTCTTTATTTCAAGATAAAAAAGGTCAAAGTCCGCTGGAAAATTTTAATGATGTTTTCAAAAAACCAAAGTTTCATGGACGAGCAAAGGAAAAATGTAAAGCTCGAGAGGCTTATAAATCGTATGTTGTAGACGATATGCTCGATGTTTTTAAAAAAAAAGTTGAAGAAAACTTAAAGGAACAGCAGTTATTAGCAAGCAAACAGAAAAAAAATAAAAATAAGGAAATGAAAGCCAAAGAGCAAGATGTGAGCAAATCTTTTCAGGAGACCAAAAAAAGAATAACAATTGAGAAGAAAGTTATTAATACTGAGATTAAGAATCTCAAACAAGCTTTAAAATCTTCTGAATCAGAAGAAAATAAAGAACAGATGAAAGAAAGATTAGAAAAATTAGATAAGAATTTAAAAGACTTAGATCAAGAATTGATAATTCAAGACATGTCAGTATTACAATACAAACTTAAGATAAAACAAGAAAAAGTTTGAGTTATTATTTTAACATTAACTCATATCTGTGATTTGTACGAATATTAATTTATTCTGTTTAAAGTATTTCTTAGACTCTAAACGTTCTATTTGTCTTAAAAAATTCTATTATAAACTTCAATTTAATCTTATTAGTTGCATTTAAATATAAATTATTTTGTTTGTAGTACTCGTTAGTACTCGTTGTATAAATAAAAACATAAATAATATAAAAATGTACAGTCTTTGTTTCTTTTATAGTAAAAAATAGTTATTCTGTAGCACAATTAGATCGTAACAGTATTTTTGTTATATTACATAATTAATAAAACGAAAATACAGTTCTAATCTAATTATACTACAGAAAATAACTAATTTTTTTAGTATTACCTTTCAATTTAATTTATTTCATTTCTGGGCTCAAAAATTTGAATTTATATTTTTATTAGTATTTAAAAGGTAAGTATTCGTTATTGTCACGATCCTGGTCTATCCATATCTCGCTACACCCACCATCTCCGAAAGCCCGTCCCGATACTGGGCTTTTTGCTGTCATCAACAAAATATGTTTTTTTAAGATATCTAAATGCTTTTTGAATATTATGTTTTTTTAAATCGAGTCAAAAGTGTTCAGCCTTTGTATTAAAATCAAAAGTTTTATCAAATTATTAAAAGTTCTTCAAAAAAGAGTACTTATATTTCTTAAGTTTTAATATGTGTCCGGCTACTCGGTTCTTTACCTTAAATCAGACTCTTTATAAGAAATGAATGCTCACATATAATATTAAAGGAATTCTGGCATCTTCAATGTATGGCATAATAGAGTTAATACTCCTCTTTCAGATCATAACCATGATTTATACCTAGTGAGCAGTTTTCATAGACTTTTGCCCGCCACGCTCTTGTGTGACAGACTGTATAGGCATTTCCACCGTGTCATTTTTTTCAAAAAAAAGTCCTAAAACAAATCCAGAGGCACGGATTTCAAACTTTTTTCTTACATTCTAAATACATATAGAAACGTATTTTTTAGGTTGGTCAATATCTTTGAGTATGCGCGCAATTTGCATAAAATATTTAAATTAACACGACCATAAATTTAATTGAACAATTCTACAAAATTCGACTGATTTTTTGATGATCAAACATTGATGGATGTTTTTATTGAATTTTGGTGCGCTGAAGACGAATCTGGCACCAGAAATTATCTATCACGTAAGAATTTTAAATAAATTAGGGCTGAAACCCTAAAAACCCTATTTTGACCATTTTCAAAAGTTTATAGAAAGTGAACCCGATATGCTGAAGACTTTGCTAAGCACTTAAAATAATGCATAAACTTTGTGCTTTAGCTTAGGAAAATGATCCTTTAATCATCTCATTTATTACATAAGTGGGGTGGTTTGTTTAGAGATACTTACGGGGTGAAAGGTATTATAAGAATCGAGAATACGTGAACATTTTGATTTTTTCATTTATTCATCCTATCAACTAGCAATTTGAGTAAAATTCAAGGATAAAAAAAACATATTCAGAAAAACTGCCCCTAACCTGTTATATATAAAGAGGTGGTTTTTCAAGTGTTAAAGCGTTTAGGGGTAGTTTTTCTGAATATGTTTCATTTACCCTCGAATGTTACTCAAATTGCTAGTTGATAGGATGAATAAAAGTAAAAATCAAAATATGCAGGTATTCTCGATTCTTATATACTTTTTACTCCATAAGTCTCTCTAAACAAACCACTCCACTAATGTGAATAAGTTATATAATTAAAGGGTTATTTTCCTAAGTTGAAGCACAAAGTTTAAGCATCATTTTGAGTTCTTATCAAAGTCTTTAGCACATCGGGTTTATTTTCTATAAGCTTTTGAAAATGGCCAAAATAGCGTTTTTAGGGTTTCAGCCCTAATTTATGCAAAATCTTTGCGTGATAGACCATTTTGGAGACCAAATTTGTTTTCAGCGCATCAAAAACTACTAAAACCACCCACCAATGTTCTATCATCAAAATCGCTGCAGAATAGTGTAATTATTAAATAGAAAATGAAATTTTAGCCTTAAATTGGATATAACTTTTGTGCGCACTGCAATATTAACTTAATTTTTGGTAAGCTTCTACGGCCCAACATACTGCTTAATTTACGTGAGCATAGAAAAGTGTGCTTCAAGAAGTCTTGAAGGAAATTACGATGGTGGAATTGAGATTTTATCGACAAAATCAAAATTCTCGATTTCTGAATGTGTAATACTTCAACAATTTTAGTAGAAAATCTTTTTCCTTTATATGGTGTCTGTCAAGCGCCTAATTCTAATAAAAAAATCAAAGAATTGTTGACCTGGGTAGATGCGCGCACATTCCACACCTACAAATGTTGGAAAGGACATTTGAATCGTAAAAACTTTGACATGACTTTGAATATTTTTTGTTGACTTCGCAATTAAAGCACAATGTTAAATCTATAAAATTTGAGTAGTCTGTGGTCTACTGAACAGGTATGATTTTTCTCAAAATTTTTAAACATTGCGCAGAATACCTTTAAGCATAAGGGTGGTTCAAAATCTTTTTTTATAGATGGCGAAGTACTCTTCAATTTAATTCCCAATCCAAAAAAAGGAAATGCATATTTTTCTTTTTTCGAAATTCTGATATTAGGTGCCTACCGGCACTATTAAGACTAGTCAGGTTGGAGGTTGAAGGCTCATTCCCGCGCTTTGGCTTCAAATTTTATCGTGTACTCGCACAATAGCAAGCAAGCTTCTTTTAAACATTTAAGTCATTTCCAACTTGCTTCAAACTCTGCACCGTCATCAGACCATTTTTCTAGCTCTAATGCTACCTCTCTATCGATAACCTTCCTTATTTCTCTGCGAGTTAATATATGAACAAAGTTCTGCTATTTCTTCCCACAGAGAACATCCCACCTATGTCCTACATAGAACATCTTTAAATCCCTTGTTTCCAGCCTTTCCAATATTCCCGCATCTTATTCTGGCCCATTTTTCCTTATATCTGCATTCAATTACACAACCACACAAAAAAAGTCTTGTACTTTTGACGAGACACATATATTCCTATATATTTTGAGTCGCTGAATCCGAATCTGAGGTCAAAATAACACCTTTTACGATTGGTTTTCGACATAACCACAAAAAACCGTATTTTGGAGTGATGGCAAAACGTGTTTCCTTACGGGATTCAAGCTGCCGATTCCAAAAATAGAGCCAGATTAGTTATATAACTGACAATTCTATGACATAACCTCAAAAAAATTCTTTCAGCAGCAACAGCCAGCATTGCATTTTTATGGATTTTGAGCCGCACAACCCAGTTTTTAAGTCAAATCTGCATAGTAACGAACAAATCTGCTACATTATTCCAAGAACATCCTGTATTACAAGAATCTTCTCTTAGAGAAGTCTTTCTCATCATATTTATCGTAAGTAAGCTTACTGCGTTTCTTCTGAACTATGAGTTA
>JBAGKK010497312.1:0-15142 GCA_037177015.1 Euceroptres primus
ATCAGTAAGAGTTTCTAATTTAATGTTATATTACTGGGACTTCAAGTTTGCCTTCAATTTGACAATTACCCGTATATAAAAATTATATTTGTTTAAAGTTCGTTAAATAATTTAATAGTGTAAAAATGAAACATATTAAATGTGTGAGAGTGAACATATCTATGTGTTTTATGAACTGTTAGTTGTTTTTAAATTGGATCGAGTTACCTAAAGCTTTAGATTAGCAGGCTTCAACAAAAATAGAGTTATCTAAAAAGCCAGCAGAACGCAAAACATTCAATTTTTTTTCTTGATCGAACTTGCCACTAACATGTTCTCGTTGAAATAAATAAGTTATGGTTAAGTTTAAAAATTTTAATCTTGTTTATAGATAAAATGATAGAAAAAATAAAATGGCAACATTACATCGGACTTCGCCTATAGGGCGAATACAGTATTATAAATAAATAAATTATTAATGGAAATGCTTCCTAATTCAATTGGTGACAGACTTTTCGTTATTTCATTAGTAGTTTTTGACTAATTCAGATTTTAAGAGTTAATATGGAGATATAGATGTTGTCTTGAACTTACAAAAACAATTTTACGATTCTTACATCAGGTTTAAATTTTAATTGAAGAATTCTTGATACCCTGTATGATGACATGATATTTTTGATACCCTGTATGATGATATGATATTCTTGATACCCTGTATGATGATATGATATTCTTGATACCCTGTATGATGATATGATATTCTTGATACCCTGTATGTTTGATATGGTTTATTTAAAAATTTCAAATAACCAAATCACGCAATCATGTACAATTTTCTTGTCGTTTTGTGGAATAGGAGTCTTTTTATTCAGTTTAAAATTGGTCTGGATTGTTTTTAATAATCACATACACAAATTTAACCACATTTTTATATAACATATCAACCTTTTAAATAAAATATACGCGAATTACGTTAATTACGTGTATGTAATTTTATGTCATTTTTCAAATTTCGGATTCCATGAAGTGTAATAATATTTATAAGTCTTTTTGAAATTAATAAAAAAACATAGAAAAGTTGCTTTCATGATACGGCAATTTTATAATTTTGAAAAATAGTATTTTACTCATTGATGTCTCAAAAATACATTTTTTAATATTTTGATATTTTCTTTTAGAATGTTATGAAAAAAAACTCCAAAAAGTAATATTTGAAAGAAAATTTTTTGTGACCTTTTCCTCTGTTGTTTAACTGCAAAACACCAATTTTCTTGCAAAATATTTATTTTGAATAACTTTATTAACTTTTCAAAGCTCGTTCCTTCATCAATGCTCTTAAAAAATCTATTATTATACTAAAATGAATCAATTTGTACCAGGAGAAGATAATCAAAACAGAAATGTAAATATAACATCGTGATATATTGAAAAAATTACTGTTTTCCAACTTTCCAACTTCAATTAATTTCTGCTAACGGAAGACATCATTTTAAAAAGTTGAAAAATAATGGTAACATGTTTTTGAATGTAGAAAAAGATTTTTCCTATCCTGATCAAAAAACTAAAAAAAAAATTATTTTCAGCTCACCCTATTGTACATAGTAGCCAATAAGTTTAAAAAGTAAAATCGAATATATAAACTTTATTACAAAATTCCCAAAATTGAGTGACTGAGCGCGAGTTGAAGTCAAAAAAGAAATTAAATTTTGGTTTGGTGAAAAAATAGTTTTTTCTATTTATTTCGAAAACTACAAGAGCTACAACTTTTTTCATGAAAAAAAGATGAAAATTTCACAATTAAATTTCCAATTAAATATATATTTCAAAAATTGAAATTCGAAACATTTTTTACAAGCTTTCCGGGGCCAACAAAACGGAGTGCTAGAACTCTATAACCGGTTATTGTAGGTAACCCCTCAATTGCTATCTTCATTATTCATCATCTTGATTACTCATTCCAAAATATGCAATTTTGTTTTACTTATCGACTCCTAATCTCAAAAGCAATTTTGAAACCACGAGACCATGTAAATTTCGAAACATCTTCCATGCCCAGGATACAAATTATGACGACAAAAACTCAAGCATCACTTACTATTCCTCATATATATTTAAATTTTAAACACACCTTTAAGAACCTGATTTGAATCCCTCATCGAGAAATCTAACATCTAAGTTGAAGAAGAAATTACGACTACGAAGAAACCTAAATCTAAAACTTTCATTTTCAAACTGAAAGTTTCGTCAAAATTCATAAGGTCTTAATCAATAGCAAACTCGAAAATTCAGTTACCAGAAACCAATGAGTTTTTATACTGGTCCTCTTTTTCCCCAAATAGACGTAATAACGAGGAATTCAGAAATTCAGTCAGTAAGCAATCAGCTACCAAAGTACCAACCAAACTCGACCACATGTTGCCGAGGATGGCGGCGGCGGTGGTGGAACAGCAAGAGCCTCACATCTGCGGACCCGTCACACCGGTCTCACTTATACGCATTGGCGTAGAAACTCTAAGATTCGAGCAACCAATCCCCTTAACTTTTCTCCTTCCTCAATCAGCATCCATCGTTTCATTCCTGAATGTCTGTTTTCTTCTCAATAGCGAAGGTTCCAAGGGAATTTTCATATTACCGGTTCTCTCCTTAAGTCTTGCGATAAAAGCCTCGACCACTTAGCGCCACTATCCTCAATGCAATTTACATACCACGGATAGTAGCTCATTGTATGTAGGTTTCTTTTCGATGACTTTGTCGCTGTGAAACTCCCACCACTGTTTTATAAATATCCGTTACGGAGGCAAGGGTAAGGGCCTTCCCATGTGCACCAACCGCACGTTTCAATAGTGAATCCTTTATACGTTTACGATGTGTCGTCTTTGCAAAGGAAGATGGTGCAGACTGGAATTTACGACCCGGGAGCTTTTCAAGACAAGCAGTTCAGGATATTTTCAAACAATTTCCTTATTTTGTCTGATTTTGTTTTTATTTTATTTATTTTTACGAAAGATTTGAAGTTAAGACTTAAATTCTCGAAACGTTGAAGTTTCGTTATTAATGCATTGGAAATGTTAAAGTTTGTACATTCCCACATTTTTCCCCCAAATTTCGAAGCTTGTAAGTGTAAGATTTTAATCGTAAACAATCTAAATTCTATTGGTTTCAAATTCGAAGCGATCTTTGCATAGAACTTCGTATTTGGAAGCGTTAAAGATTAAAGAAGACCTTGATGTGTGAAGTGATTTGGTCCAATCTTCCGAATTAGAAAATCTTAACTTAGATAAATAATTTAGATAAATAACTTAGATAAATAATTTAGATAAATAACTTAGATAAATAATTTAGATAAATAACTTAGATAAATAAATAATTAAATAGTTTGTAGCAGATTGTAATTTCAGAAACCAAGGTTTATTTTTTTAGGACTTGATAAATTTCAAGCCACATAACTATAAGGTTAGATTTTAAAGTCAATGTAAAAAAGTTTTCATCCTTACCATCTGATATGGAAGAAAAATCAATTTCCTCTGAAACATTTTGGAATTCAGTGCACATGTAGTCAGTGCTGAAGAAGCCGCAGCTTCCTTTGAGTCGAGAGCATCGGCTTTTCTGGCTACGCGACGGAGAAATATACGAAGAAGCGTTGATGCCCAGTTAAACGTGTCTCAAGCCCCTTTGCCCCACGCCATTGGCTTCCAGTCGAGCCCGTTATATCTTACCTTTCTTCCTCTTTGCCTTTCCTCACCCCCCATCCAAAAACTGTAGTTACCTCACGTCCAGAACCGTAGCTAGTTGGTTTCGAACCTCAAAAAGGAATTTTTAAGACCTAAATCTAAAATTCGGGTTCAATATTCAGTACAAGAATCCACAAAGTTTCAAAAATCAACGAAAATCCACAAAATTATCCAATAAATAGAAATTTAGAAAATTTAGAACCTTTGGCTTCTGAACAATAACCTACAATTTTTATGTCAGATATTTGCATTAATCCACAGGAAAATCCATTTTACTATTAATTTAACATTCTTGTTGATCATTTGTAAAAATTAGGCATAATTTATGTATAATGAATCAGGATTGCTATAGAAGTACAATTTCAAAACTCCAAGGCTTTTCCAGTTTTCACTACCGATCATTTCTGGTACTGTGATTAATAAATACAAAGATAAAGAACTTTTCAATAATTATTGAATTCTAAATAATCAATTCCTATCAATTTGCAATTTTAAAATCCTCAGCTAAAAACTAAAATAATTATTAAGACTTTAAAGGAGACACAGCTAAAAAAATTCAAGTCATTTTTTCAAAATTCCATGTCTTTTCCAGGTTTTTCAGAACTTTTTCAAAATTCCATGACATTTAGGTTTTTCAGGTCTTGAAACAACCCTGTGAATTATCGATTGTCACGAAAAAAATCTGAAGATAACACAATATTGCAAACAACTGACAACTAGATTTCAACTGTTTGCAACATTTGGATACCTTCAGATTTACTATATATGCATAATTTTTTAGATAGTTATAAATAGTTTGGTATAAATAAATTGGATAGTTTGGATACATAAATTTTTTTTCTCAATGCACAAGTAAAAGGATGGAAGACTGCATTGATAAAAAAATATTGAAGGATGTAAAGTTAGCGTAATGAAAAACGTTCTTTCTCTTCAATACTAATGAAAATTGATAAAATTGCATCACGTTCGCTTGTTTCTCTTAATTTTCTTTGTTCGTATTAGCCTTGGATTAAATTCACGTAGTGTGAAGCCATTGGTATTGTTCTTCAAGTCATAAAGAGTTAGCGTATCATCAAAGCGCATTGCGGATGGGGTTAGATTGTGATGTATACTCACGCACGATGTACGCCTCTCATACCTGTCCACATACATTATACTGCATGCATCGTCACGAATAGTGAAGCACACACCTTTATGCGATAGTGTTTTAAGGCTAAGCCTTAAGCTTCTTTCACTACGTTTCTCTCTCTAACCGGTTGGTTGACTTAATCTTAAAGTCAGGTTTGGTTTTAAGGGGGCTAAGGGGGACCAGTTCTTTAAAGCCAGACATTGACACCAGTTGACACTTACCTGAAACATAAGAAAAGAGGATTTTGATAAAAAATGTCTTCCTTCCAAATAGTATAACTTATAACTTATGTACTTAAAAGTCCTAAGATCAATATTTTACATTTTATTCTAAATTAAGCGTATTTGATACATAATGACATCAAGAATAACCGACCGATTTTTTATTTTCATTCAGTTGGTTCATTGAAACAGAAATGCAGATATAATGCTGAATTTTTGGGAAATAATAAAGAATTTATTTAGGCATCGATGTCTGGTGCGTTTCAGTTTGAATTTTGAAAAAAATTCAAAAATAATTTGTTTTGAAAATAAAAACTGCAGCGCACCAGACATTGATTCCTTGATATATTCCTTATTATGTCCTCAAATATCAGCATTATATTTGCATTTTTCTCTTAATAAACCAGCTGGATATAAATAAAAAATCGGTCGGTAATTCGTGACATCATTATGTATCGCATACCCTTAATATTAATATACAATGATAAGAATTTTGAAACGTCTTCAGAAGACCTGCTAGAAAGAATTAGTTTATTAACGGCAAGAAATTTAATATCTTAGATTTAGTGTCTTTCTAGCAGGTCTTTAGAAGACCTGCTAGAAAGAATTAGTTTATTAACGGCAAGAAATTTAATATCTTAAATTTAATGTTAAAATACGTTTAACTAAGTCTATTAAAAAGCTATTCATAAACTTCATTATATAGTTTTTTAAATGGTTTTAAGAAACAATCTCCCGGTACGTTTCATGGTTCTCATCAAATTGCTTTTGGTGGAAACTTATTATTAATAACTTATTAATAGTCACTTATTTATTAATTTGCACTGTTTCTATTTTTGTGATATGACGAAGGTAAATTGATAACACTGTTAGAAATTTCAATGGTAATTTTCAGGGACATGTGACTGAAGTTTTATGCAGTTACCGTAAATGAAATTTTAGTTACAGTTTCGTAAATTTTAGTCATATTTATGTAAATTTGAAAATTTAGAAAATTTATTTTCAAGTAACTGAATATTCCGTTAACATATAACAAAAGTTTACGATTCTTGTAACTAAAAACTTCTGAACCTTGTAACTTAAAATTCCGAAACTGTAACAGAAAAAATGTTTGTACGAGGAATTGAAGTGCATGAAGTTATATTTAACTGAAAATTTAGTTACTTTTTCATATTACTACTTTTTACTGCTTTATATACTTTTGCATAAATTTAAGATACTTTTCCATAAATTTAGTTACCATTTAGTAAATTTAATATAAATTTAGGAAAATTTAATTACCGTAACTGAAAAAGAAAAAATTCATGAAAGTTTAGTTACAGTTTGATAATTTTCAGATACGGTTCCTGAAAAGTGTCTTAAATTTCAAACAAATTTTTATAACCTTCGAAACTTAAAAATTCCGGAAATTTGTGAACATTTCTAAAAGTAAAATTTATTTTTGGGGAAGGAATATATAATTTTAGATATTTAGAGGTCCAGGTTCTATTATTTTTCAGGCCGATCCTGCGTAGTGGATTTTCCACCTTGTATGCAACGAGAGGTGTTGCTCATTTGGCAACACGTTTAAACATCATCTTCACTTACTTTGTCGTAGAATGGTTGCACGACACTGAAGCGATGTTTAAAGCGACAGTAATACGTGTTAATTCCACTGAGAGTGACAGTAATACATCTCATGTTCTTCTCTTAAACCAGTTTCACTTTGACCTGATACGATCATCGCAATTATTTTTAAAAAATTGCATGAAAATTTAATAGAAACATTAAGATTAGAAGAAATTATTCAGAATCTTTGAAAACTGAGAAAAATAGATATTGAAAAGGAGGGGAAGTTGATATATAAATATTGAACTATGGGATAGCTATTTAAGATATTTGGGTGTAATATCTAGATATTAAAATATAATATCTCAAATATTAAATTATAATATCTAGATATTACCCTTTAATATCTTAAACAGCTGTCCTACAGTTCAATATTCAGATATTAACTTCCCCTCCTTTTCAATATCTATTTTTCTCTGTGAATACTTATTTGAATTTTAAAAAAGAAAAATGTATTTGCCTTTGTTTTCAACACATTCTTGATTTATTTTATTATAAATATTCATCGCTCCGAGATTCATTTGGTTTTCCGAATAAAAAGGAGAAATTTGCTCTATGATGCTAATTTTCATAAAAAGCAAATTTGTTTTAAATTTTGATGAAATTTTTTTTCACTGAATGTTGCAACATATAAAATATTTTTGGGAAAGTGGCAAATCCCCAGTCCTTTAAAATTTGTATCGCATAAGATTGACAATTTGTCCTTTTGTTGTTTGAAATTTTAGAAAAAAATTAAAGTGTCAAAGAAGTAGTTTCTTGGAAATACGGTAAAAAGCAAGTTAAAAAAGCAGGACTCGTGAATTATTTAAAAAATTCATCAAATGCTATTGGTTTTTATAATTTTTGACAACCATTTAAATGATCATGCGTGTTTCGTAAAACTAAACCGATTTCGATTATTTTTTGAAGTAATTTTTTGGACGACTAAGAACCATTCTTTTTCTAAAATTTATTTCGTGAATAGTAACAAAGTCTGTGGCTTTACTGTAATTTTTTTTTTATTTGAACAAAGTGGTTTGTTGAGAAGCATAGATTCTTAATATCCTAAACAAGAATTTTGATGAAAATTTTTAAAATGAAAATTTTTAAAATGAAAATTTTTACGTTAATATCTCTAAATTTTCTGATATAATTAATTATAAAAATGTTCTTAAATCTTTAATTAAATGTTTTACCTGATTTTACTGTGATTTTACATTTTGCATGCATTGCAAATTTTCATTTCACAACTAGCTTTACGTACTTAATTTCCATTTATTACGACTTCTGTATGCAAGTATGGTGTTTACCTATATTTTATAATTGTAATATGGAGTACGTGGGCGTAATCACTAAGATTCTGAGCGTAGTAAATGGTGATTCACTTCTACGTAAATGAGGCACAGAATTCCACGAATCTCATTCGATCCCTAATCTCATTCGTGCTCGGATTCTACGTGAGTCGATAACACGTCATTCATTGCGTATTCGTACATATTTATACGTATGATTCTCTCCGGTGTGTCAATAAAACGCGGATTAATGACACCAGTTAAAATGGCTTTGGAATGCGCTTGACCATAACAAAATAAAAAAACAAGCAAAAAATTCGCTGGAGTGATATAATTAAAGGGGTATTCTAGCATGATAGGTACTTTTTTGTATCATTTGTTTTTATTTTTTTTAAGAAAGTAGAAAAGCAATGTTATTATCAAAATTTTTTCTCTGTATTAGCATACATTTAAATTAACAAAATAATTTTTTTGAAATAAAAATAAAGAAAATGGCGGCGCTACAGTCCGTTGAAGTCGAGACCTCAAAAAAAGTCGGTGAGCACGATATCTCAAAAACTAATTAATCAATTGGGTCGTCGCTTTACACACGTGTTTAGAAAACGTGTGCCTATCGTCCGTAGTAGAATTGGATTTAAATGTTAATTTTTAAAAAAGTTATAAACCGTTAAATCTAAAAAGAAACGTGAAAAATTTTTTTTTCAAAAGTCCGTCATTTTGAAAATTTTTAATTTTTTTTCATTCTACTACCCACGATAGCCACAAGGGTATATTTTAAGAATCTATTTGATTTTTTGCTTTCAGATTACCTGGAGAGCCGGAATCATGCTTACGGTCCGAGCACTTTTTTTTTGAGGCCTCATTTTTGAGCGAGTGCAGCGAGCACCATTTTGAATATTTTTATATAAAAAAAATGTATATCATAGTTCAAATGTGTGCCAATTCAGTGCAAAAGATTTCAAAATCATATTGCTTTTTAATAAAAAAAAAAAAATCCGAAAAAATGATGTGAAAATGTGTCCATCACACTAGAATACCCTCTTAATATTTGTAATTAATATCCTGAACGTTATAATTATGTACTTTAATTATACAATAAATATCCAATTTTCAAATTAATTCTTTAGTTAAGGAGGTCGTCTCATGTAAAAGCCGGGTTTTTTCGGTTTTTTTGAGAGTTTGTTTTTTACGAACAATGAAAACGCAGTATCTTCGAATGTCTACATATTTATTAATATTTGAGCAGTCATTAAGAATTTTTTGAAGTCAAAATATGGAGTGGAATTGACTTTATATAGTTTTTCTCAAAACTGTACTTTTCAAATTGGCTGCCATGATTTCTCAAAAACTACTGAACCCATTTCACTCAAATTTTTATGGTATGTTCAGATTTCAGAACATCCGTAGATCTAGCCCGAACCACAATTATTAAGATATCTGGCATAGGTTCTTTTTGTAAAGCTAAAAAGGTCTAAAGAAAATGACGAAAATCGTATTTCTTTAGAAAAAGTACCCCAAAAATTTAATTTTTAACATTTTGGCTTAATTCTGCTTCCGGCTATAGACACAGGTTTACAAATTAAAATGCCGTTGGTTCTTTTGATTTCCGAAAAGCAGAACAGCCGGAATCATGGCAGCCATGGACAATAATTTTTTTGACATGAGTCATTTTCGACAGTTGTAGAGTCGATTGGAATTTATATTCTAAGTTGAAATAATTCTGAAAGCTTTTTGAAATGTTAATAAATATGTAGTAAAAATCTTAAGATACTGTTTTTTTATTATTCGTCAAAAAAAATTCCAAAAAGGCGACAAAAAACCGGCCTTTACATGAGACGATCCCCTTAAGCTAAGTTAAAGGATTTCCATTATTTCCATCATTTATAACTGTAGGAGATATTTATATGTTGTAAAAATTCTTTTCGAAATACATACATACTGAGTTGGTAACAGTAAATGAATGCATTTATTTACATTCAGATCCATGTCCTAAGTTACAACACATATGTTATTTTATAAATTCTGGCAAGTGATGATTATTATAAATAGAAGAGTAAAAAGTTAAAAAAATGCGACTTGACTTTTAGTATATTAAAACTTGAAAACCGGACATTCTCAACTTGAATAAAACATTCTCCAAAGATAGGACAAAGTAACCGAATGTGGATCAGGGATCCCAATGTGTATCAGTGTTGATTTTTGCTCTGAATTAATGAAATTATTTTTTTTAATGTTTGAAATGACCCATTTAAGTGGCCCATTTAAAATTAAAGTATCAAGACACTAAATCCAAAAATACCAAAACGTTACAAACAATTGATAAGTATATAACTAGTACATAGATATGTTTATGTAGTAGTAATGTAGTAGTTTTCAATTGTTTATAACGTTTCTATCCAACTTCGGATCAAAAATGTCACTTCTAGATTTAGTGTGAAGTGGTTGTAATAATTATCCACAAGAAACAGTGATCCACATGTAGACCCCAGATCCACATCCTTTACCTTAGAGATTTTTCAAAATAGTAGATATTTAGTAAAATATTGATATGATTATAATAAATAGAACACTGATTTCGAAATCGAAATCAAATAAATAAAAATTGAATCAAGTAGAATCAAAGATAAATTTCTAATTCCAGGGATAATAATCATTTTAAAACATGTATTTGTTTCAAGTTGGTGAACATCGATCTTACTTGGTATCAGTAAGTAGCGAGAATCAAAATCTTTTATTCCACAGAAGCATTGCAATTGACCACACAGACACTCTACCAGTGTGGTCGGATTTAATTTATCGAATTCCCGGCAAAATACGGGGATAACAATGTTTCCTTCCCTACGACCACATATAGTCAGCTCAGAAGCTCGTTACTCCGGATTTCTCTTGATCTCCCTAACTCCCTATTTTTCTCTCTTTCTTTCTTCGTCCTTCTGCTTTTATTTTCTCTTCTCTCATCGTCGATAACCCATTATTATAACGCTATCTTACTCAAATTTTCTCGACAGTAATCATTCTCAGCTTTCCTGAATGTTATATGGTTTATCACTATCATTTTTTAGTTTTAGGTGCAGAGTTCAGACTTTAGAGGAAGTTATAGAAGCGAGAGTGTCGGGAACAAACTGGCTCGAACTCTGGCATAAAGTGGATCATCGAAGTTTGATGTTCGAAAGTACCTCTTCAATCAGTTCAGTATGTTTGACTTGGGTAAAGAGTTGCTCGAGTTCAATAATTGCCTTCAATCAAGGGCACATAATCCAAGTTGTTCAAAATTCGAATACAGCTTCAGAGTAACACGTAACTTCATCTAGATTCTAGAACTTGGTGTTTGTGAAAATTGAAATTTTCTTTTCTTTTCTAGCAGAATGGAGGAATAAACTTCTGCCATGTGCAAAATTTATGAGCTTCTTCTGGATTCCAGAAAACATTGATTCTATATACGAGACCAGATTTCATATTAATTTTTGTGAGACGGTTCATACATTTTTAATTTAATAAAGAGGAAAATTTCCATTTTTAAATATTGAAATTCATACACTGAGAAAATAGAAGTTTTGAAACAACAAAAATTTATCTGCAGCAAAGAAATGGTTCTACTGACAGTGAATAATGGTACTTGTTAAGGGAATACATCACTGTGAAATTTTTTTTCAGAATTTTTGAAATTCAATATTTTGAAAAGTTATCAACGGATTTAGGTTTTATTTTTCTTGTTTTGTTGGGAAAAGTAATTTCTACAAGTTTTATATGAAATTTTTTTAATAAAATCAAAATTGTTGACATAGATAACGAACAAAATGTTGTGTTTTTTTGCCACTGTGGCAGAGGTTTCTCAAAAACCACTCATCCGATTTGGTTCAAATTTGTTGAGAGTGTATTTTTAGATAGATTATCTCTCGTCGTACACGGAGATTTTTTTTCATAACTTCCGGAGAAAAAAATGATTGAAAATTGAAAAAATATAAAAAAAACAAGCAAATTCCGCCATTTTGTAAAAAAAATTCTCCGTGCACGATGATAGCCAGTCTATTCATGTTTATTAATCTTGTTTGACTTTTTGTTTCAGATGATTACAGCGACATGTAGCTCTGCAGCAGTCCAAAAGAACACAATTTTTTTTCGTTAACTATGTCAACAATTTTTATTTTATTAAAAAAATTTTCATATAAAACTTGTAGAAATTACTTTTCCCAACAAAAGAAGAAAAAGAACACCTAAATCCGTTGATAACTTTTCGAAATATTGAATTTCAAATATTCGGAAAAAAAATTTCACAGTGGTTTAGTCCTTTAAATATTTATTTCCTGCAAAGAAATTTTTATTTCAGGTGATGAAAACTTCTTTGATTGAAAGAAATATGTTATAGACTGAAAGAACATTAAGTTTGATGTAGATGTCATAAAAATGAGATGCAGAAACATGTTTTGGAATTGAACAAATATTGATTGAAGAAAAAAAATTGAAGAAAAAAGAAAAAAAAGAGAATCGATTTCTCCTAATCGAAAACAACGATGCTGCTGAACCGACTATAAGGTAAATGTCCCAGTAATCGTGACCTTAGTCCCAATAATCGTTTCGCCGTCAATCTTATTTTTTAAGCATTTATACTTGATTGTTATTGATTTTGATAATAAATAATGCTAAAGTTCGTTATTTTTTGTTACAAAATATTTTTTTAAACATCGTCGATAATTATTTCTTTAGGTTATGTGCCAATTGCGCGATTATTGGGACCGGTACGATTACTGGGACATTTACCTTAATCCAAAGTTGTTTACAAATGGGATTTTTCTTTTGATTATACTTTTTTGGCATCCTATGAACAATTTAAGACTAAATTGAAAAAATCGATCGGACCCTTTTTGAAACAAACCGACTTTGTGTTTAATTAATTTTTAACAAAAAAATTTGCCAAGCCTATCATTATAATCGTATTTTTTAACTCCTTTTTTTACTATAATTTACATTTTTGAAACTCTAAAAGTTCAAATTGAGATTATTATTTGCTTATAAAGTCGAACTTGTCGATATGGGTCTTGTAGTTCATATCCTCATTGTAGTGTTGCAATAAAATTCAATAAATTTCTTAATTTTTGTTCAAGTAAGAAATTTTAAGTTTAATACATAAATATTAGTGAACAATATGTTTTTTTCTATAATACATAAAAACACATGCATAGTCGCAGCATCTCTGTAAGCATACTTAGATGTGAAGACCATTAAATTCTCATATGGCTCATAGTAACCTTAATTATTTTGTCTGTAAATAATATATATTTAGGTACTAAGTAAAAAAAGTCCTGTGGGCAGAAAGAAATGGAAACGCATTTCCTTGCACTGAAAAAATGGTTAGTTGGGCCAACTAATCATTACACAAGCCAACAGTTTGTAAGATATGGTACTGCTATTTTATTAGTTGAGAGGGCCATTTTACTAGTTGCTGGTACTAATACAATAGTCATTGCAACTAATGCAATGGTTGTCTTGACTATAATAAAATAGCAGTATCAAGTAATAAAATAGCATTACCATATCTCGAAAACTAAGTACTCGGTCCAACTAACCATTTTTTTCAGTGTGGATCCAAGAAACTTTTTCTCTGTTATAACCGGGTCTGAATTTGAAGTTAACTACCTCACTAAAGACGAGTTTAAATCTATTTATTGATTCTATTTTTTGGTGTTTCTAATACAAAAGTTTTAGCATAAGTTTCAACCATCATTAAAATTTATTTATTAAATTCTGAAAATCACAAGAAAGTAAAACATCAAAGGTATTCGATCTACAAGTTTAAATCCAATACTCTGTCCCTTTTTAAAAGTCCCTCGTTCTTCTGCCACTCATGAATCTAAATTCCTATCCTACTTGGTAAGTATCCCTTTGCCTCTAATTATACCGTCCAACCCTATATATACGAGATTCACGGCCGACCGATCTCGAGAGATATCGAGATCCCTTCGACCAAGAAATTAAAGCTCTGATCGTCCATTGAACTCGGGCGCTCTCTCCTGGTCGCTTAAATTCTTCGTTTCTCTACAAGTCTATATCCATGTGTGACCAGAAAGTTATTAGCCTGATCCGGATTAAGGTGTGGGAGTCACAGTGGGGATTCGAATTCTTTCAGGCTCCTGTGTAACCTCTTTACACACCCAGGGTGGCATATTGTAAATTGTATACACATTTCTACGCCCCACATCCTTTGATCCAATCGTACACCGGCATAAGCCTAATTATTCAGGTTTCAAGTTAGAGATTTTTTAATCTTACGTGCTGTATAATTTTAAACGAAAAACTGGTCTTCAAGTTCGTGGTTACATAGGTGAAAATGATTAAAATGCAAATCTGCAGAAAACCATAAACTTGGAAGAATGTACACTATGAAGTCTCCGAAATAAATGGGATTAACTTCACGAACCTTAATCCTGTTTAAGTCAGCTACAGATGATGCAAAAAATAAAGTATGAAAGTAAAAATAGAAGTTGGAAAACTTTAAAATATAAAAAACATTTCAGAAATGTTTTAGAGGAATGAAATCGATGAATAAATCACGTTTCGTACAATTCCCAGTCCCAGTTGAAGTAATGAAAGACTTTTTTCCCAGAAAAAATCCCGTAAAAAATAGTTTTGTCAGGCTTGCTAGAGAATTCCTTCTGTGACTTATTAATCGTTTGGAAGAACCTTTTGCTGATTCGGTGTGTTTGTAGGAACATTTATGGGTCCCAAGGAGCATTATTGAAAGCTCTATCGACTTGGAGTTGAAACGAATAGGGTGAGAATTTCTTTCAAGCCAACACTGGCTACACTTTACCTTCCAAACCTTGCCAGTATGCATCCATATTATCCATTCGATAGAAGAATTTGAAAGAAATTCGCCTGCGAGTTTCTAGCGACGGTCACTCCCACGCATTCACGAGGTAAAGACTTTCCAAGTGGTTTTCCAAGCATCTCCTAAGTCCTTCGAAAGTTTTCTCAGTCGTAAAAGAAATCTCTCGAGTGGAGTAATTTTTATTACTTGGATAGAATGGTTAATAAAATCAAGGATTATTTTCAGAACAGCATTTTAAAATTTAAATTGACTCTATTCTTAAGCCAGAGGATTTAAGAACGTTAAATTAATATTTCAAGAGAAGTAACACTAACCAAAAATTAGAGCAGGCTCGGTTGCGGATTGTAATAAAAAATACAATTTTTAGTTTAAACAGA
>JBAGKK010497365.1:0-15137 GCA_037177015.1 Euceroptres primus
TGATATAAGTAGCAATTATTGTCATTATGAAAAATATGGTAGCAAGAAGTCTTTGGCAAAACATTTCGAGTTCATTCTGCAAAAAAATGAAGTCTATTTATAAAAAAAAGGTAAAAATGGGCATTTGTTTATAAAAATTGTTTACATAATTAACAGGTTTTGTCACTATGCAAAATATGATAGCAAGGAGTCCCTGGAAAGACGTTTTTCGTTCATTCCACAAAAAAATTAGGCCTATTTAGGAAAAGATAGTCAAAATATGCATTTGTTTAAAAAATTGTTCACATAATTAACAATTTTTGTAATTCTGCAAAATATGGCAGCAAGGAGATTGTGGAAAATCATTTCGAGATGATTGTGCGAAAAAAATGAAGCCTATTTATGAAAATTCGGTTAAAATGTGCATTTGTTTATAAAAATTATTTAAATAATTATTGCTGGAGTCTCATCCGTGACGATTCGATCAAAAAACATGTTCGCTCAAGCACACGTCGAACATTTTAATATGGATAAATGAAGATCTGGTGCCCAGTACAGCATTTAGTACAAGTTTTCGGAAATTAAAAAGAAGGGCACATTTTTCAAAATATTTCAGAAACGGATAATCAGAATTTAAATTTTTTTCCAGATTATTATTCCTAATGAAAAAAATCAATCGACCTCTTGTTTATCAAAAAAAAAGTAAATATGTCCTGAATTACAGAGCACTGAAATTTCAGTACATTTTGAGCACTTTTTTTCAGTTTTTTGAGAATATTTCAAAAACCGTTATAGATATCGCTAAAGTAAGACGATATTAGCAAACTGCGTAAAAAGCGCATCGAAATGCGTTAAGAGCGAAAAAAATGTTCACTCCTAAAAAAAATTGTTAAACAATTTTTTCTTAACAATTTTCATTGCAAATATCTATTAAACTAGACGTGATAGCAACAAACGGAAGGCAGATTCGTGTTCAGCATTGAAAAGTACTTCGGAAATGATATGTCGCATTCAACGAGGATATAGGTCATTTTTGTTGATCAGTGTTATTCAATCAATTGTACTGAATAATTAGGCAAATGATTCAAAAGAGAGAAAATCTGTTAATTGTTTTTAACCATCGCTTTAATTACTCCTTATCTGAATCAGTAAAAACTTTCACTAATATAATTCAGTGACCCATTTCTAGCTAATTATTCAGTCAATTATACTGAATAATCAGTTAACTTCACTGAATAATTAGCTAGATTTGAGTCATTGAAAGAGTGAAAATTTTGACTTCAGATGTAGAGAGTATTGAAAGCAATAATTAGAAAAAATTAACAGATTTTTTCTCTTCGATAATTTATCAACCGTTAATTTCTGAACTGAAAATTTATAATTCTTCTATTCTTCTGAAGACAGAATATTATTTCTCTGTATGTGAACTCAACATCAATGTAGAGACATGACACTTGAAACGTTTGCAAATCTAAAATGAGACCATTGACTTAATTTACACACAACAAAGTAGACAGCTTTGTTTCACTTGTTGTTATAATGAATTTAGGAATTTAGAAATTCTCAAGTTTGAAATTCTATTCCTGGAAAAAAAAATTTTGTTGACAACATTATATTAGAATATTCAATAATCCATTTATAATTATTTATTTATTTATTGATAAATGGAATAATAACATAATAAACATAATAAATTATGTTGGAATAAACATTATAAATATTATATTGGAATAATAAATAATTCATTTATAATTCAATAATTTCTAAAGATGTAACTAATTATATTCCTAGATTTAAAAAGAAAATTGAAATTAGTTTTTGAAAATTATAAATTGGACGCTCATTCACAAAATACAAAGCAATTTTGAGCAGAAGAGCAAATACGAGTTCAATCAATAAACTCTCTGAAAAGCATTCTCACGCATCAATTACGGACACTTGTTTTCGAAGAAATCGCGTTAAAAAGGTGTCGAACCATGAAATATAAAACCTCTCTGAAAAATTAATAATGGTTTTTCCGAGAATCAATGGGTGGTACCTCTTTGTAAAAAACCCTCATGGGATTCTATAAAATTATAACCACGCTACACTACAATTCTTCAAACTTGACACGCTATATTAAACGATTGCTTTTTTTTCTATTTTATTTTCGATTGACAGTTCAGACTGACTTTGAAAAGAGTTCATTGACTTCTTTTGAAACAGAAAGACAATATTTAAACAACAACAAAATTAATTAAAATCAATATTAACAATTATTTTATCATCAATTTCCTGTGGTTCATTAAGGGGGTATTCTTGTGGATAGGTACTTTTTTGCAGCATTTTTTGGATTTTTTTAAAAAAAGTAAAAAAGTAATATTATTATCAAGACTTTTTCTCTATATTAGCATAAATTTAAGTTGACAAAATAATTTTTATAAATAAGGAAAATGGCGGCGCTACAATCCGTTGAAGTTGAGGCCTCAAAAAAAGTCGGTGAGCTCGATTTCTCAAAAACTAATTAATCAATTGGGTCGTCGCTTTGCAAACGTGTCTTTCAAAAGTCCGCCATTTTGAAAATTTCTACTTTATTTTCATTCTACTACCTACGATAGCCGCAAGTGTACATTTTAAGAATCTCTTTGATTTTTGCTTTCAGATTACCTGGAGAGCCGGAATCATGCTCACCATCCGGGCACTTTTTTTGAGGCCTCATTTTTCAGCGAGTGCAGCATCCACCATTTTGAATATTTTTGAAATGAAATGAAATGAAAAATGAAATGAAAATTGGAATGAAAAAAATGTATATCATAGTTCAAATGTGTGCCAATACAGTGCAAAAGATTTCAAAATCATATTGCTTTTCAATTAAAAAAAAAAATTCCGAAAAAATGATGTGGAATTAGGAAAATCATTATTATAATTTTTATTAGAAAATTGATATAAAAATGAACTTGATTCATTTTTCAGCCCATCACGCTAGAATACCCCCTTAAACAAAATTTGGGAGAAGAGTTAATTTTCGATTCTGATGCAGCACTTCTTGATAAAACAGGAAGTTTTCATCTCGTCATCAAAAAAAAATATTGAAATTAAAATTTCAGTTATATCAGTGGCACCTTTGAAAGTTGGTTCCTACATATTTTTCAAAATGATTTAGTGTATTTCAAGGGACAGAAAATTGTTTCACACCATTCTATTCTCTGTTTTTTGTCATTTTGTTACTTCCTTTTGTGCCATTTTACAATTTTCCTTTGTACTTTTGCCATGCATGTGTTGTAATCTCAGGTTTTGTTCATTTTCTCTGAATGGTGCATGTACAGAATCTCAGGTCTGTAAGTTGGCCTGACAACAGTGGCGGTCGATATCATATATTCCAAGCTTCACTGCTCCGACCTGATTCGATACAATTGTAAATACTACATGTTTAAATGGATATTGCGATTTCTTGAGACTAGTTGAATTGATTTCGTGTCAAAGTGGAAATTTCGTTTGATTAGTGGAGCCACTTCTCAAGAGTTTCTCGATTTAAATTTTAAATTTTCCTATTGCCGTGTCTTCCTGTTCCAATTAGAGGCAGACAAGTTTACAGCAAACGAAACAAGGAAAAAACTATATACATTTTTTTTACATTGTAAATTTCACCAAAAAGAAAAGTTATATATTTCATACAATATTGTGTTGTATTCATAATATTGTATGAAATATATAACTTTTATTAAGAGTTATTGAATAAATTTTAAAAATAAGTAAGCAATAAAAAGAATACTTGCAAGTTTTATTCTTAATTCAATTAAACGTTTTAAAGGCATAGAAATGAAATTTCTAAAAAATCTAAAGATGTTTAATGTTTAAGTTAAGGAAAATTTAAGAAAAGTTTAAGTTTAGTACATTTTCTAGTGGATGAACTCTCTTAACGTGAATGGTATTGGGAGACTTACTACCCTGACACCAACTGAGACCATTTCAAGCTCTCAGACTGCTCTGCAGTTCCTTGGGGTGGAACCACTTTCTTATATTTTACTTCTTATTTTCAGTCCCTTTTTCATTGCTTTTGCAATTTTTCTTTCACATTTTTTATTAAAGTATATGAAACTGCCAGGCTTTTAATTTTCTTTCTGAAATTTTCTTGCCAAAATTTTAAAATAATTTCCTTTAACCATTTAGAAATATTTGAATATTTTATAATATATTTATCAAAATAAAAAAAATTAATAAAACATTTTTTATAAAGATTTAAAAACATCAATTTCTGGAAAAGGTTATTTTTCAATTTTACGATTCCTGCTTTGATGTAAGATTTTCAGCAGATTTTATTCTTTCGTTTTTTCGTTCATATTCGCATTGCTGAGCAACGTATAATACGGATAATCCTCGCCTTATAGTAGGAAAAGCCTGCTTTCAAATAAAACCTCAGTGGAAGATTAGAAATGGTGCCAGACACCAAGCCAAATACACGCTCCATTTCATTCTCCGTCGTCTCGCTTCCTCATCCTTTCCTTTTTTCTTTTTTCTTTTCATTTTTTCAGCCCTCGTCACATTTGAAAGCATGAGCATTAAAAATAGCGATTTTAGGTTTTATGGACACTCGTGAAGTCGTAAATGCTGCCTTAAAAGAGGAACAAATAAAAAGTGGATAAAATGAGAAAATATGGAAAGCTTTGCTTATATTCCGAAAAACATAGCTTAAGTGCAATTTCATTTGAGATATTTATGAGTTGGTTTAATCTTACCCAAAATTCTGATTGAAGACAAAATATATTTTAGATTTAAGACTTTACAGGAAAGTCATGATGCTATTTTGTCAGGGAAGCAATTTTAAAACGGAATAAAACGTTAATAAAATTTTAAAATTGACACAAATTTCCAAATCCAAATAGTCAAATCAGAGTAATTAGGTAAGTAATTAAAGCAATATAATTTCTGTTACTACAGCAACTTCCGATTTTTTATGTTAAAAATTATGTAAAAATTATAAAAATTTCAATTTAAATAATAGAAATAGAAAATGGTGGATAGTCAAAATAATTTGTAATTTTGAAAAAAATCACAACTGACGATTAAAAACAGTTTTATTTGTTCATTTACTAGGAACTTAGTAGAAATATTGTAATTAATAGAAAGTTTATTTAACAGAATGTTGTTTCAGTTCTCAATCTGTCTAAAAGTAAAAGTGGATAAGTGAATAAGATAGGAAAATATGGAAAACTTTGCTTACATTCCGAAAAACAGAACTTAAGTGTAATTTCTTTTCAGATACTTATGAGTTGGTTTAATTTTGCCCAAAATTCTGATTGAAGACAAAATATATTTTAGATTTAAGACTTTACAGGAAAGTCATGATGCTATTTTGTCAGGGAAGCAATTTTAAAACGGAATAAAACGTTAATAAAATTTTAAAATTGACACAAATTTCCAAATCCAAATAGTCAAATCAGAGTAATTAGGTAAGTAATTAAAGCAATGTAATTTCTGTTACTAGAGCAACTTCAAATTTTTTATGATGAAAATTATGTAAAAATTATAAAAATTTCAAGTTAAATATCAGAAATTGCAAACAGTTGATAGACAAAGTAAGTTGTACCATAATTTGGAAAAAAAATCACAACTGACGCAACTGAAGACAAAATATATTTTAGATTTAAGACTTTACAGGAAAGTTATGATGCTATTTTTTCAGGGAAGCAGTTTTAAAACGGAATAAAACGTAAATAAAATTTTAAATTGTCACAAATTTCCAAATCCAAATAGTCAAATCAGAGTAATTAGGTAAGTAGTTAAAGCAATGTAATTTCTGTTACTAGAGCAACTTCAAATTTTTTATGATGAAAATTATGTAAAAATTATAAAAATGTCAACTTAAATATCAGAAATTGCAAACAGTTGATAGACAAAATAATTTGTACCATAATTTGGAAAAAAATCACAACTGACACAACTGAAGACAAAATATATTTTAGACTTAAGACTTTGCAGGAAAGTCATTATGTTATTTTGTCAGGGAAGCAATTTCAAAACAGAATAAAACGAAAATAAAATTTTAAATTGTCACAAATTTCCAAATCCAAATAGTCAAATCAGAGTAATTAGGTAAGTAATTAAAGCACTGTAATTTCTGTTACTACAACAACTTCTGATTTTTTATGATAAAAATTATGTAAAAATTATAAAAACTTCAATTTAAATATCAGAAATTGCAAATAGTTGATATTCAAGATAATTTGTGCCACAATTTTGAAAAAAAATCACAACTTACGATTCAAAACAATTTCATTTGTTCATTTACTAGGAACTTATTGGAACTATTGGAATAATTAGAAAGGTTATTTAACAGAATGTTGTTTCAGTTCTTAATCCGTCTAAAAGTAAAAGTGGATAAGTGGATAAAATGGGAAAATATGGAAAGCTTTGCTTATATTCCGAAAAACAGAACTTAAGTGTTATTTCTTTTCAGATATTTATGAGTTGGTTCAATTTTTTCCCGAAATTCTGATTGAAGACAACAGTACATTACGTAACGCCGTGCGGTAGAGTGATTTTCGTCTTGTTTGTTTTCACACGAGCGAAGCGAGTGGGAAATTCATACGAGACGAAAATCACTCTACTGCACGTAGTTACGTACTTTATTTTTCAACACAACGTGCGCAATCCTAGATATTGCGTATGCTTTTTTTCGTAAGCGTGCGAAATATTGAAGATTGCGCACGGCGTGTTGAAAAAACATTTATCAAACAACGCATAAAATTTCTATATAAAACCTATTTACGAAAATTGTATTTTTACCTAGCTTTAAAACTTTGTACAAATTTTAAATGATTGATTTGATTTTTTGCCCTTCAAAGAAACTTTTATTTCTTATTTTAATATTTGTATAAAAAGTTATACGTTTTTATTTGACATATACATAAAAAAGTAGCAATTATTTTATATATCTGCAGTGAGAAAAAAATACGTTTGAATCTATAGAATTTGCTATTACTATCTGCCAAAAGCAGATACTGTAAATTTCAAGTAATATGCTCTAGAATTTATAGCATCGCTGTTGAATCAAAACCTACTATTTTTAATCAAAGTTTACCGATTTCAATCAATAGTGATACTGAACATTCTATAGTATATTATTATAAATCAGTAGCATCTGCTTTTGGCAGATCGCGATAGTATATGCTATAGATTCAAAAGTATTTTTTTCTCAGTGTTCTATCTATGTATAATTTGACTGATGTTGCAGAAAATTAAACAAAAAACTCTAAATAAATCTTTTTGCTTGGACAACCAAATAAGTAGACAATATTAACATATTATTAAACAATCTGCAAATACATACTATTAATATTAAAATTTCTTTTGAAATGTATTTTTTTCTTTTAAGATAATTTTGTGTACTTTTTATCTGTATTTAATAGTCTACTTGCTTGTTTGCCAGAATAAAAGCCCAGCATTAGTTGTCAGGAATCCTTGAAGGGCTTCTTTAAATCCCATAATGGGTTATACGTCCCCAGTAAACATTATTGTGATGACGCAATTGGGAAATCTTTATTCTTAAACTGCATTACATGGGTGTTATTATGCATCCAGCAGACGTGATAAAATCTATTAAAGTTTTTCTCCAAGAGTTGACACGCTTTCTCCTACTTCACTGACCTCGGGTCACGTGCAGCCTCAAATACCTATCAGATATCGTGACTTGGATATTATGTTACTTATGTCATGACTCTGAAGTTAATCTGGAATAACATCCGATATAAATATAAAAATTGTGCCACCTTTATAGAAAAGTGACAAAACTGGTTGTTTGATTGATTTCTAAATACGTAGATCGATAACTTCTTTAGAGTCAGAAATTAAATCTCTTAAATAGAATTAATAGAATTAAATTAAACTGATTAAATCAGAGTCATAAATTAAATCTAAATTTAAGTTTAAAATCGAAAATTTTAAAAGAGTAGAAATAAGAGGGTAGAGTGGAACATGAGTTAAAACGGCACATAATTAACGTTTGTGTTATCGTCCTGGTGCAAGCGAGAGACAAGTAAATGATGTTTTAACAGAGACCACTGGAATGCAATAGTGGTCTGTTAATCTGTCAAATGCCACGATGTTCCTGTACAATAACGTATTGTTCACACCCTCGTGTTGAAGGGATTTTTTAATTAAAACCTGCTCGTCGAGGGCTTTGTCTTTTCTTTATTAAGATAGAGCAATATTGTTCATATTTAAATTATGTTTTCATTTTTATTTTTTATTTTAAACAATTTCCAACTTCAGGAAAAATTTGCTTTTGCCAATAAATTATTCAACTAGTTCAAAGATATAAATATAAATAATTAAAGTTGAACATATAAGCACCAAAAAAATGTCAACCAAAAAGTTGTCATTGTCAATGTCAAACTTAACATCCAAACTGCAAGTTTCAGAAGAATTGAAACTTCAAAAGAAATTTCAATTTAAAAAAATGACTTTTAGATAGATTAAGAACTGAAACAACATTCTGTTAAATAAACTTGTTTTGAATAGTCAGTTGTGATTTTTTTTCAAAATTGTGGCACAAATGATTTTGACTATCAACTATTTGCAATTTCTGATAATGAATTTGAAATTCTTATAATTTTTATATAACTTTATCATAAAAATTCTGAAGTTACAGAAATCACATTACTTTAATTACTTACCTAATTACTCTGATTTGACTATTTGGATTTGGAAATTTGTGACAATTTAAAATTTTATTTACGTTTTATTGCGTCTTAAAAATGCTTGCCTGAAAAAATAACATCATGACTTTCCTGTAAAGTCTTAAATCTAAAATATATTTATTGTGTATTTTCACTCTATATTTTATTTATGTTTTATTGTATATCAAAAATTATCAATTACCTTATACATATGTATCCTGCACTTAAATTAAACAAGAACTCTAAATTAAATTTTTAAATTTTTAAAAATATGGCACCAAATCTATATTATTATTAAATTGTATTAAGAATTTCTAAGAGGGAAAAAATTGGAGTAAATTCAAATAGTTCTTTTTTAAAGAATACAATTCTGAATCTTCGTCTAAATGTTATCTCTTATTTAAAGCATAATAAGGGATTATTATAATATCATTACGTTATTGATTATTAATTAAAAGTAAAATATAATAATAAAATAAGAGAAATTAAATGAACTTTGATTTGGTTTTTTGCTAATTGACAGCTAATAATTTCCTGGATGTATGTAGATTATTATCAAACTTGTTAAGGGCAGAGGATCTGAGTACCTGTTTCTTAAACTGTTTCCCGACTCCATGAAGGAAATAATTCAACCTGAATAATTAATGGCACCTCGTAACACCAAATCGTAACACGATAACGGGTTATCCAAAGCAATTAAACTGCTGACTTTATCGACCAGCAATTATTCACTTCTGGACGAAGTAACCACTGAAACATTGCTACTCACCAGTAATTTTATGGATGTTCTGATCACAATCCATTTAAAAAAAGGACTAAAAAATTTTGTTAAAAAATTTTATTTCTACAAATTAAGAACTTAAAAGAAAATTAATTAAAATTTTTACTTCATATTTCATTCGATAAGAATGTTCCTGTGACTTGAATCTAAACCAATGGGTGAAAATTATGGTCTCGGTATTTTACAATATAAAAAGCTAAAGGACGCAGATTTGAAGGATTTTGAATCTTTCCGTCTTTTGGATTTTTTTAGAGAACATATAATATTGAATGATATAATACGTAGATATAATACGTGGATAATGATAAATACGTAGAAAAGAATAGAGCTTCGTATGAAAATTTTTTTATGTATGTAGAACAAAAATGACAATTACAAATTTTTCATATAATTTAATAATTTTTAAAAGACTAAAAAGTGAAGATCCTAAACAAAATTTTATATGAAAATCAGAGAAGGTGGGCTCTCAAAACACCCTAAGTTAAAGATGTTCTCTTCCCGAATATTCGAACTCAAAATTAATCAATCTATATCTTGAATTATAAAATTCAATAACTAAAATTATAATTATAATTATAACAAAAATTATAATTTTAATCAAAATTATAATTATAATTACAACGAAAATTATAATTATAAAAATCAATAAAAAGAGCCTTTTGTTAATTATAATGAATTTTATAATGATATTTTATATCATTCTACAATGAAAATAAAGGGATACGTATTTCAGAGTTTATCCGAAAAAAATTTATCCTAGGAATTACGAGCCATTGAAGTTAACCTTCCTATTGTCAAAATATGTCGAACACTGACAGATTTTTTTGTCGAAATGGTGTTTTTTTTATTGGTTACATATATATTTGGATATCTATTTTTGCAAATGATGAGGGAATTCTTGATCTATCAAATGATCTCAGAAAATATAAAATTTTTAGAAAATGACAAATGTCGGCAATTTTTCTGAAAATATAAAAAATAGATTTTCTCAAAAAGTCCACATTTTAAAACTTTTCTTTTTTCAGGGAAGATTGTTGACAATGTGCACTACATTTCTCATACATGCTTTTTTTAGGTAAACCATTTTTTCAGCAAGAAAAATTTTTTGGTAAAAATATAACAATTTTTCAATTTTGCGTAAACTACTAAGAAAAAAGGTAAATGTAAAGAGTACAAAGTTGTTTAGAATTCAAATTTCTACAAAAAAGTCTTTTACACCTTTTAAAAGGTTGCTTTGCATTGACTTAAATATTTACGAATCTTGTCGAAAAAATCATAATTGTCAATTTCTTTATCACCAGTGAGTAAAATTTATCCAAGATTACAGTTTTCATATATTTTTTTATCTACATATACAACTTAATATTTATATTATGTTACACGTTGATAAAAATAAAATCAATTTCTTCCATGGAAGTTACAAAAAATTGGAATGAACTATAATTTACTGAAAAATAAGTGCTTTTTTTAGAGGTTGTGTATCTTTGGCACATAGAAAATATGTTTAACTTATTTTTTCCCATAAATGCTTTGCAGTTTTCGCCATATAAGAATGTTTTTCGCAGTTTTCGTTAGTTGCATAAGTGACACTTCTGAATTCCTGTGACCACTGGCACATGTAACCAGGCTTCTTTATGCAATTCACGAAAATTACTCAAATCTTACATATATGTCGAGAACTGCAAAGTATTTATGAAAAAAATCCGTTAAACATATTTTTTATGTGCAAAAGGTACACGATCTCTAAAAAGATCACTTATTTTTCAGTAAATTATACGTTTATTCCAATTTTTTGTAATTTCTATGAAAGACAATGATTTTATTTTTATCAACGTGTAACATACAATAAATGTTAATTTGTATATGTACATAAAAATGTATATAAAATGTATAAATGTATAAAAATGTATATAAAAAATGTAATCTTGGATCAAAATTTAATCAGTGGTGATAAGGAAATTAACAATTAGGATTTTTTCGACAATATTCGTACATATTTATGACGATGGAATGCAGCCTTTTAAAAAGTGTAAAAGACTTTTTGTAGAAATTGGAATTCTAAACAACTTTGTACTCTTCACATTTACCCCTTTTCTTAGCAGTTTATGCAAAAATGAAAAATTTTTATTTTTTGCCAAAAAGATTTTTTCTTGATGAAAAAATGGTTTACCTAAAAAAAAACATTTATGAAAAATGTAGTGCACATTATCAACAATCTTCCCTAAAAAAAATAAAAATTTTAAAAGGTGCACTTTTTGAGAAAATCCATTATTAATATTTTCAGAAAAATAACCGCCATTTTGTTATTTTCTGAAATTTTTATATATTTTTTTTTGATCACTTGATAGATTAAGGATTCCCTCATCATTTACAAAAATAGATATCCAAATATATGTAACCAATATAAAAATACAGCATTTCAAAAAAAAATCTGCCAGTTTTCGACAGATTTTAAAAATTGGAAGATTAACTTCAATAGCTCGTAATTCCTAAGATAAATTTTTTTTCGTCTAAACTTTGAAATACAGAGTATTAAAAATTAAATTAAGTATTAAATTATTTTCATTACAGAATGATATATTTAAAGGCCAATTTATTCAGACACGCCACACTGTGGTGAAATCAAAAAACGAGGTTCAAACTGACATTTAACATAAAAATTAAATAAACAAAAAAATCAAAAATCTACTCTCAGCAATCTTTGAAGAATTTAGTCCTGAATTTTTTTTTGGAAAAATTCAGGACTAAATTCTTCAAAGATTGGTAGAAGTAGGTTTTTGATTTTTTTCTTTATTTAATTTTTATGTTAATACAAATAGCGAAATAAATGTCGATTGTTTGAATTTGATTTTTTATCTCCTAGAGAAAAAATTTTGCTTATACTTGTCGTCACTCAGATTCAATGGACAGAGGTATAAAAAAGGAAAAATTGTTAACTTGTAAAGTGAATTGTTATAAACAAATTCTATTAACAAATAATCGACATTATGGGTTATTTGTCTTCAAAGTATGTTTTTGTTCTGAAATTGCTTGCTTTCATCGTTAGGATGATACGTGGCCATTAAAATTTAGGATTGGATGTTATTAATTAATTCTATAAACAAATTATATAAACAGGTGTACATCACATACATTTATAGGCGGAAGGAAATCGATTTTTCTTCTAGTCTTGTTGCAATTATATTACCAATGATGTTTTTTGAAAAAATGTTACCATTCATCAATATTTGTTTATTTTATAAACAAATTATATAAACAAATTTACATTTTAGGCTTTTTTAAACGACAAGAAACCAACTTTTCTTCTAATCTTGTTGAAATTATATTGCCAATGATGTTTTCTGGAAAAATTTTGCTGTGCATCACTAATCGTTTATTTGATAAACAAATTATATAAACAAATGTACATTGCAGACATTCATAGACAGAAAGAAATCGTTTTTTCTTTCACTATTTTTAAAATTATATTGACAATGATGTGTCTATTTGAAGTTTTGTTATTTATCACTATTTGTTTATTTTATAAACAAATTAGGTAAACAAATGTACAAAAACAAAATCGTTCTCTCTTCTAGTTTTTTTTTAAATTTTACTGTGAGTTATGTTCTTTGAAAAAATTTTGTAGTAAAATGAAATTCGTAAAATTTATAAACAAATTATATAAAGAAATACACATTTGAGGCGTTTATAAGCAGAAAGACAATTTTGTTTCTTGTAGTCTTATTGAAATTATGTTGGCAATGTTTTTTACATGAACTCTTGTCGAACAATAAAATTTATAAAATTTATAAACAATTTATATGGACAAATGCATATTGTAATCATTATAAAAAGTGGGAGAATTGGGATGCCCTTTTATCGTGAATGCTTTTGCCTCTCACGAATCAGAGTGCATTATTATCCTGAGTTCTTCGTTCGTTTACGAAATATAATTTAAAATATAATAAAAGAAAAAACGATTTTTTCTGCCTATAAACGCCTGCAATGTACATTTGTTTATATAATTTGTTTATAAAATAAACGATTAGTGATATATAAAAATTTGTTTATATAATTTGTTTATAGAATTAATTAATAATATCCAATCGTAAATTTTAATGGACACGTATCATCCTAACGAAGAAAGAAAGCAATTTCAGAGCAGAAATATGCTTTGAAGACGAATAACCTCTAATGTCGATTATTTGTTACTAAAATTTGTTTATAACAATCAACTTTACAAATTAACAATTTCTTTTGCTTTCTTATACCTCTGTTCATTGAATCTAAGCGACGATAAGTATATGAAAAAATTTTTCTAGGAGATAAAAATTGAAAATAAAAAAATCGAGATTTATTTCGCTATTTGTATTAACATAAGAATTAAATAAACAAAAAAATTAAAAATATACTCTCACAAATCTCTGAAGAATTTATTCCTGAATTTAAAAAGTCTGAAATCGTGCATAATTGGTGCATAATTGCGTTCTAAATGTCATTATGAACCTCGTTTTTTGATTTCACCCCAGTGCGCACCCTAACCTGGACCTCTTTGCATGATTTGAAATGGAATTAGTCTATAAGTTTATCAAAATTGGAAATTCCCTACAGAAAATTGAGACGACAAAGCAAAATCCCGAAAAAGAAAATTTTCGACGCTGAAAAATTGCCAAAAAATGAAATTCCCGACATTGTAAAATCGCTGTAAATATAAAATTCCTGACACTGGAAAATTCCCGACACTAGAAAATCCCCGACAGTTTATAAGCTTAACGAAATTGAAAATTTCCGACACTGGCAAATTCTCGACAGAAAATTGAAAATATTGTAAAAATATTGACGCTGTAAAATTTTCAACACTAGAAAATTCCCGCCGTTGGAAAATTAACAAAAAAATTTTAATTGTTCTAATAAGTAAATAAATAATTTGAATAATAATTTAACAAATAAATTTATTAACCCTCTGCCTGTCCTACCTTATCCCCACTCCAGCGCCATAGGATGTGATTCCCACTGTCCCCACCAGGTGTCCGAATTGACGATTTTTGACGATAACGGTCGAATGACCAGGCAGAGGTTTAAAGATATTCTATATTTGAAAAATATTTTTAATTAAATTATTAAATTATTTATTAAAACAATTCTCATTTTGTTTCGGGAATTTACAATGTCAGAAAGCTTCTAGTATCCGGAATTTTACAGCGTCGGTGATTTTACTATACTGAAATCTATCGGGAATTTTATATTGACGGCGAATTTTAGTATCGGAAATTTTATTTTTAGCGAATTTCGCAGCGTTGGAAATTTGCTTTGTCGGGACTTTTCAGACGTCTCTGATTAATTTTGTAAATAAATTTTATAAATAAACATACATCTATAAATTTTTTTCGAATTTAAATTCTCGGAAAATTAGTAAAATTGTCAATGTGTGGGAATGACTTTCGGCAATAAAATAGGTTAATCGTTAAGGGAATTGTTATAAGCAGAGAAAGTGACGTAACTGACATATCTGGAATGTCGGAGGGTGGCTATGATTCCAATGGCATCTACATTTGGGATTTAGTTGCTTCACAGAAACCAGAGAGAATTTAGGTCGGCCTAGGTCATCGAGGTCGGAACGGCTCATTGAGTCCAACGTGTTCAATTGCGCCTAAACCAGAAAAGACTTATTCTTTCTAAGCACCCTCGGAATCCCTTTATATATACATACACACACACATACATACATACATACATACATA
>JBAGKK010497376.1:0-15137 GCA_037177015.1 Euceroptres primus
GTTTAGAGTCACTCGCTTTAGTGCCAAGGCCATTGAGGCAACCCCCGAAGCCGGCATTAAATCGGGCTTTCAGTGTAGTTACCGTCACCGTTACATCACAAAAAAAAGTAACTAGTTACTGATGTCTTTACCGTTACAGAATATAACTTTTTCCCAGTTACTTTTGCAAAAAAAGTAACTATCTTTACTTTTTTCCTTACTTTTATATTTTAGAAATATTTTAGAAATATCTCTTTTCGAGTTCAGTATGATTCCTAGGGTGTCCATTTAAATTCTACTTATTTTTTTTCAAAGGCCTTACCTCCTAAAATTAAACATTTTAATAAAACAATGAACCCCTTTTTTAAAATAATTTCTTTGTACCTCCGCAAGAAACTTAAAAACTTAAAGTTATACGGTAAAAGTTTTACGTACTTAAAGTTATACGTAAAAGTTATATGGTTATTCGTTATAAAAAATTTTTTTCTTAAAATGAAAAAATAGGAGGTAATTTTTTTGGTTTAAGGAAAACTATTAGACGATAAGACCTGAGAAATATTTTAAAGTGGCGCTTGTGGAGCACCAAAAGGATCTTAATTTTGAAGAACGTCCCCTTATCCCCTAAGATTTTTCCTTATAAGAAAAAAATAACATGCCATTTTTTGTTTTTGACAAAAAATATATTTTAGAGGTCGCCCAAGGCGCATGAAGAGAAAAAAACCACTTTTTCCCCATTTTCTCTAAAACTGTTGGTTTTAGCGAAAAAATATACGCGTAAAAAGATGTTTGTTTTTTCAGCAAACATTTTTTGTTTGTACCTTTTTTGTATCAGAACCATTTTGGAGGCAGAAAATCACTTAACCTGGAGGAAAAGGCCTTTTTACAATTTTTGTCTGAAATTTTTGATGAAGGTGTGAAAATAAATTACATAGAAGGTGAATATTCTTAAAATGAACAACTTTTGTTTTAAATATTATAAGTTAAAACTATTCAATTAGTAAAATCAATAGTTTTATAGTTTCTTTTAAAAAATAAGTATTATTTTATTCATTTAGAACTTTTTTGATAAAAACATTATTTATTATAAACTCTTTTTAGCTAGCAAATTATCATTGTTTTTATGTTTTTAGTACATTTTTGATATCAAAATAAGTTTAATCTGATTTCAATCCCTTGACAACAGTGGACTTCTTTGAATCATTAAATTTTTGGCGGTGTTGTTCGACGATTTGTGCTTGTAGTACAGTTCCTGGTCATCTTGATTCGAAAGGCTTGAGTTGAATAACAATAACACTATAAAAGTTCACAAACCACAGAACAGAGAAGTGACAGTCCAGGCTATGATTTTCTAACTCCATGAATTTAACATTTTTTACATAAAAAAAGAAGAACAAAAAATAATTGCAGTGACTTTTTATGCAAGCGTGAAGTTCAAAACAGTACTTACTACAAGTCGTGGAACAACACTCCCAAAAATGTAATGATCTAAAAATCAGAGTAATCTTATTTCGATATCAGCAATGTGTTTTACCTTCTCCATTCAATGCGCAAAAACAATGATAATTAACTAGCTAAAAAGAGTTTATAATAATAATATTTCTATCAAAAAAGTTCTAAATTAATAAAATTATACGTACTTCTTAAAAGAAACTATAAAACCTTTAATTTTACTAAATGAATAGTTTTAGCACATAATATTTGAAGAAAAAGTTGTTCATTTTGAAGTATATATTACCTTCCATGTAATTTATTTTCACACTTTCATAAAAAATTTCAGAAAATTTTTTTAAAAAAGCCTTTTTCTCCACATTTAAGTGATCTACTGCCTCCAAAACGGTCCTGAGACAAAATAGGTATAAACAAAAAATGTTCTTTGGAAAAAACAAACATCTTTTTTCGTGTATATTTTTTCGCTAAAGCCAACAGTTTTCGAGAAAATAGAGAAAAAGTTGTTTTATTTCTTCGTGCGCCTTGAGCAACCTTTAAATCATGCTTTCTGTCAAAAACAAAAACAGGAATGTTATTTTTTTCTTATAAGGAAAAATATTAGGGGATAAGGCAAAAAGAGATAAGGGATAAGGCACATTCTTCAAAATTTAGATTCTTTTGACACCCTCTAAGCGCCACTTTAAAATATTTCTCAGGTCTTACCGTCTAATTGTTTTTCTTAACCCAAAAAAATTACAGCCTATTTTTTCATTGCAAGAAAAAATTTTTTTACCGTATTTATAAATTTAAGTTCCTTGCGGAGGTACAAAAACATTATTTAAAAGAAAAAAATAGGGGTTCATTATTTTGTTAGAATGTTTAATCTTAGGAGGTAAGACCTTTAAAAAAAATAAATAGAATTTAAATGAGCACCCTAATGATTCCTGCCGCCATTTGGATAGTCGAAATGAAAAAATCGTTGCAAAAGCAATAAACTATGTATATAGATTGTCGTAATAAAAAAAATTATTTCGAAAGTAACGCGAAAAGTAACGATTGTTATAGTTACCGTTACTGAAAAATATGTAACTATTTACCAATTCGTTACCTATTTACAAAAGTAACTTCGTTACCATCATCATTACCCAGAAAATTTAACTAGTTAAAGTAACTAGTTACTTTTAACTAGTTACTTCCCATCACTGATATAAAGCCTTGCAATTTTTGAATTCAATATCGAAACACTGATTGCATTAAATAAATTGAAGAGGAAGTATAACAATTATAACAGTTATGTAGAATTAATTTGCTTTTATAAAAAACCCAGGTAGAAAATTGTCGTAACAGACTTGCGTCCAGATAGGGCTTTGTCAAGAGCGTTTAATTAAAACGGTCTATTATGGTCCTGAGTAGGTGCTAGTCAGACTTTTACCACTTAAAAATTTTCTAAATGCCAAACGGAAAACATTTTTTTGAAAACTTTCAAAAATTGGCAGGATGTTTAAGAAGTCACAAAATGAAAAATGAACTTTGCAAAAAAAAAATATTTTTTTCCTTATAATCAAGATGGTCTATTGTGGTCCTAAGTAGGTGCTAGTCTGCCTTTCACCACTTAAAATTTTTCGAAGTGTCAAACGGAAAACATTTTTCTTGCAAACTGTCAAAAATTGACAGAGTTTTTAAAAAGACAAAAAATAAAATGTGAACTTTACAAAAAAATGTTTACACTTTTTAATTTTTTCACTTTTAAAAATTAATAAAGAGCTGGAAACGATAAAAATTATTACTGAACAATACATAAAAGGTTTTTGCTTCCTTAGGAAGAATTATAATTCAAAATTTAGAAACCGAATCTGCAAATGATGCATAACTTCAGGATTTTATAAAATTTTAATTTAACAAACGTGTATATACATTACGTGTGTATACATTTTTTTATTATATATAATATAATAAAATTTTATTTTGCATAAAATGATTTATTTTGGCTATTACATTAGAATTATTTTACATTAATGTGAATTATAAACAAAGAATAACGATTAGAAATAAAGAAAAATTCAATTTTTGTTTAGAATCAATTAATATTACAACAACAAAATTTTAATTTTGGCGCATTTCTCAGCAGCGCCACATGTGGTGTCATATTTATCGCATCGCTGCCTTCCGCTTGCGACTTGCAATAATAGCTGAAATCCACTAGTCCCATGAGGCTTCCAATACACGACACGTCCGATTTTAATATTATTGTAAAAAAGTAAATTTTCTTTACACCCGCATGCAAAACCCTCGTTTGACCATCGTTTACAGACATCCAAAATGGCCGTTTGCGCACCGCATTGGTGAGCAGTGGCCAAAATGTTTTGTTCAAGGGTTGCAGTGCCCAAAATGTTTTGCTCACCGGTGACCGGTGTGCAAAATGTTATTTTGCACAGCGTTTTACTACTAACGCCATCTAGAGTCATAAACTGTTACTATAACATCTTGTTGTCAGGTTATTTTTTATGTCTGTAAATGGTGGGTAATCTCGGGTCTTGAATTTATTTGTAAAGAAAAATATTTTTCGATGCACGAGGCCTCACGGGCACATTGTCACTAACGCGGGAACAGGGAACCGTTTCTTTCTAACTCTCTTTTTATTTAACGGTAATAGTAAGAATTTGTTTAAAAGCTGCTATTTATATTTGAAATGTATGAAGATTAATAACAATACAAAATTACTTAGAATAGAAAATGTTGTCAATTACTATATATTTATTTATTAATATTACTTTTGTCTTTCTTTATTAGAAATAAAACAGACAAAGGATCACTCTTCTCTAATGTGATTCTAAGCATTGGAAATGAATATAGGGATTCTTGAAAAATTGTTGAAACCCTGTACCTTAGCAGAGACAGCAGATCAAGGTTGCCACCTGGACTTGGAGGATCTAGGTCATGAAAATGCCACACCCCGTTTTCTTATGTTTCCTTCTTATAAAGTAGTGCACTTATATACTACAGTCCAGTCACCCTTTAAAAAATCGTGCCAAAATTGATACTTGAAATCAACTGCGAATTCTTGTAGTTTTGGCATGCTGAATGAAAGCCTCTATTATTTGTTTGCCACTCGCGATTCGGATCCTCTATGTGTATGTATGTGTAAACAATCGTTGTAGATAGCAGAAACAGGTTTCTTTTGTTTCTTGCAACGAACCTATTTAAAGCTTCCATAGTCCAGCGAATTAACGATTTTTTAGCAAAAAATTTAAAAGTGAAATCTGTATGCATATTTTGGTAGTATTGATGCTTGGGGAGAAGTAACTGATCTTACAATTAGCTACAAGAGATTGGAGTGCGTTACGTAGAACGCCATGTTCAAAGTTGGCGAAAACATGTTTTTTAAAGATGGCGGAAAAAATACGAATATAAGAGAAAAAAGTTTAACCAGAAATTGTAGACATTAAAAGGATCTGCAATTTGGTGGGTCGAACATTGAGATTGGTTAATTTGTTTACTTGCAAAGTAATAAAAACCTACTAAAACGGCCTGTTCTACAATAACTGATTATTTTTGCAGAAAAGCATGTAGACCTTTCAAAGCATCTAAAAACATGTCGTTTGGCGTGCTCTAATAGTGTGCAAAGTTTGAGCTCAAAATAATAAATAGTTTTTGAGAAAAGCTATTTGTTATTAAAAAACTGTCTGTCTTTCAAGGTTCTATGCTGTTTTCTGCGTTTTTCCATCAGTGTTGCTCGTGCTTTATTGCTTCGCACACACTTTTCTTTCTACCCGAACGCAATTGGTCACCTCTATTTTTTAAAAAATCTAAGAAGAGAGTGAAAGAAAAGAGACAGAAAAAGAAGAAAATTGGAAGGGTATTTGATCCACTTGGTTTTTAGAAATTGCTTTAGAGATTTGTGGAGAAATCGGTGACATGAAAATATGAACGAAAATTTTATCGAAGAAGCGTCGTTTGCTTCGTTTTTTGACTCCCTTCTCCTATTGGCAAGAGATCAACCAGGAATATCCGGCAACGAAGGAAGTAGGTGGACAATCGATGAAAACGATTTTCTAACCCAGTGCCAGTAAACTAACCACTAGTTGATGAGACCCTTCCCCTGTTCAACCATTGGATCCTTTCTTAATCGATTTCTCGATTTATTTCTTATCTGCAAAAGGACCTCGATTCACTTCTTATCTTAGCAATGTATCTTCCAGCTCTGGACCAGCTTTCGCCAATAGAGAATCTTCTTAAAAGGATAATGTCTTGTTCGGATGTACCAGACATTTTTTATTTTATTTTCTTCTTATTATCTTGCATTAATGTTTATTGCTTTCTAAAAATTTGATTTATTCATTTCTTTTATTGATTCTTTAAATAATTGTTGATTCCTTTTATTCATTATTTATATTGATTACATTAGGATTACAGATTTAAGAATATATGAAATTTTGAAGCACAATTGCTACGAGAAAATACCCGAGAAGACTTAAAGCAACTTGCAGGTTACTCATATTGATCTTTCATTTTCACTCTGAGGATTTGTGCTTGCTTGTTAACGAGTGTTTCGCTGCTCAAATAGATACACATAATCACGACGAATCTCATTAAGTTGGTTGCAGGAAGGCAAAAGACCAACATAAACATCCGTAAACAAGAAGTTTCCAGCAGAAACTGAGAAGGAAATTTATCGATCGGTCGTCTTTCGTAGGCAGAACACGATATTTGTGCTTTCAGAAGATGTTACGCCTCTTGTTTTTCTCGTTTCGTTCCTTTTCCTGATTTTCTTTCTCCTTCTGACTTCTATTTTTTCAAGCTTTATGATAAGATCTAAAGTTTTCTTTCAAAATTTTGGTCTTGTGACTGTTTTAGTGTTTTTCTTTTACAATCAATAAGTCACAAAGTAGTATAATTTAAAAAAAATATATAAATGAGTCATTGCCATTCTTATCAAATTGTACTTTGATATAAGTACTTTACTGAGATATTTTTAGAAAAAAATTATTAACCAAATTTGGAAAATGACTAAGATTTAATACAATCAACTTTTTGGCAATCACCCATATCAATTGTTAATTTAGTACATTTTTTATATTATTCAGAGAACTTTTTGCTTATAAAACAGCATGTTCCTGTTTTTAGAATTATTCAAGTGATTTGGTAGACAAACATTCACACCAATGGAGTGCTTGGATTCCTGATTCCGTTTGGTAGCGAGTTTCATTCAGAGATCGATCGCTGCGGCATCACATTTATATTTTATTTTTCATCGATTTTTAATTGATACATTTTGACTCAGATGCAATTTTATCTTTAAAGATACATATCGTTTTATAAATAAAACTGGCTTTTAAAAATTCACGGCAGATCTCTGTTGTAAATTGTGTATTGTTGAAATATATGCAAGCTCTGAGGTTTAGACTCTTGTTAATATTCGCACTAGAATGTCGACCATTAGCATTCTCTAAAACTATTCTCAGCATCCCAGTCTAAATCGCGATCAGACCTTATTCCCTGAGAACATTTATATGCATCACGAGACATCTCTTCCTACTGGACACACTCCTTCATTGAGCTGCTTCCACTTCCTTGCTTGTGGTTCGATGTTATATGATCTCACGGATTCAAGTCCCAGATGAGGTATTACGATTTTAGATGACATCCTACTCTCTCAAGTGCACCTATATTCAGCATCGTTTTCTTTGAGAAATGGCCATCCTTTACTGCTTTTTGGATTTTATTATTCTTTTTTATTTGACAGATAGAAATGATCTTTCTGTGCCTGTTGAGATTTACTTCAATTAATTTTGTCTCCGTTTCATTCTTCTCAACAAAAAATAAAAATGTCTCCTTATTAATTATGAGCTGCAAATAATCACATTAATTACCACTTTGTTTAAGATGTATACATATATTATACTTACAGGATCATTGACTTATTTTATTAGGAAAGCAGGTCTGGAGTTTTACTTGTGAATTTCGACGATTCTAGATTTATATGATTTTTACTAGAAAGTACGGGAGATTATTTTAGGATAGATGGTTCACATAAGGGAAATCGAGCATAACTTTATGGCAGCCGTATCTCATTAATTTTACACATGACCGATAATGTTTCAAACGATTTCTAACATGTCTTGAGCACCTGCTTTAAATTCAATTTTATGCAGTAGTTGCTTCCAACCATTGTATCTTTTCGAAATAGTATCTTTCCAAATACATATATCCTTGTTGCGTTGCCAAAAATCTACAAGCCTTCTCTACGATCATCTTTATAGAAAAGTTTTTGAAATTTATATGTACCGTGTGAATTTATGTGCATTAATTAAATTGGTCATGAATGTACGACGAATTAAAATCAATGATCAAAAGAGAGAAAGGTTTCATAACGTCCATTATAATTTTGATGAATGATTTGTGAAATTTCAACTGAACTGATGACCGAGAATAATTTAATTGAAATATTTGAATTCAATAGCCGAATTAAATAAAATAATTGTGCCTGTTTCAATATGATCAGCCCGTGTAATAATATCAGTGATAACAAATTTCTTTCACCCACAAATATTTCTGAAAGGACATTCTGACAAAGATGAAAGTCAGGCTTCCAATTAAATTGTAGACTCTCAATGTGAGACAAAAAACGGTTTGACTCAAGTTCAAGGAGGATTGAACAGAATTCTGAAAGGTCGGACTGGAGCTTCAACCCTGCTATATAAATCAACTGTATCGATCTCCGACGCGTTCGAAAGATGTATTTTAACGTTTGGGCCTACAAAAACTGCAGTCAGCAGGGCGAGTTTCCCTCACATACCCACAGTTTTCTTTTCCTTTAGTTTCTTTCCACCGTCTTTTCACACAGTGATATGATGAAAATTGATGAAAATAAAATTTTATATTGCATCAGATGCCTTTGTAATTAAATAAAGAAAGAAAGTAGATATAAAGAAAAATGGAAAATTTTTTAAAATTAAGGTTATTGATTATAAATTATAGGAGCCTCATTAGAATTGAAACTTCAAATTGACATGAAAGTGTAAAATAGACGCAAGATTAATCGAGTTGGGTGGGACTTTGAGTTAGCCTAGCGGAAATACGAATGTCAGGTGTGATTAGTTACAATTGGTTGCCATTTATCATACGTGATAAATGGGTGACTGATCTTCGGTCTGCCAACTGAGAATTGCACTCTCGAATCTAGGAGCTCATTAGCAAATAAAGAGATGCATGAAGTTGCTTGTCATTAATCACTTGATGAAAATTACAATATTAATAACTAGAAATCAATTCTAAATTAAAACTAGATAACAATCCTAAAATAATAAGTAATAAGTAATCAGTTGTCAATTTTAATTAATGAGATACCAGTTTTAATTAATAACCTGTTTAGTTTCATATCTGTGCACTTGATTGTTTAATGTTTAAAGAAATTTTTTAAAAGGTGATTTTTTCGAAGGAAGTCAGCAGGGAGAATAAAACAGTCGTTTCTCAGCCTAAATGAGAGAAAATATATTGAGAAGAGGGAAACGTTGGCTACAATATCCTCGCAAGTGGTTTTGCTAAAACTCAGAATTTGGGGAAGATTTCCTCGGAAATATGAAGAATCGTAAGCAAGACAGGGCTGTAGTAAATGTGAATCGCCTGGAATTTTGGGGTGGATTAGAATCACTGAAACTAATTTCCTCGCTCTGCATTAAATTGTGTCGAGAATTACCGTTTATTAAATTCTAAGCTCCCAGATAGAAACTCTGATGTTTCATTTCAATTTGATAAATATAACATATATAATATAAATATAATGTAACATATAACATAATATAAATATAATATATTTGATAAATAACTAAATAAATAAATAAATTTCACCACAAAACAATCTAATTGGCGGACATTTTTTGACGGGTATGGAAAAAAAATAAGGCGGAAGTGACGCGTTCGGGCGCGAAACATATTCAAATTTCATTGGTGGTGCCGTCCGCTATTATATCGCCTGGCAAAATGTTTGTATTACCGGAAGTCCCATTGAGAGGTTCACCCCCATGCAAAATCCGAATCTGAACTCAGAATTTCAAAATTCAAAATGGCAGATGCAATGTAGCAAGTCAAAAATTAAAAAATGGTTGCATTTTTATAAAAATTGATATGCTACGGTTTTTGGGGGCACTGAATTCAGATTTGAAAACACAATTAAAAATTAAAAATTTTGGTTTCAACTTGGTGGATCAAAAATTTGATTTCAGTGTCCACAAAAGCTTTTAAATACCTATTTTTATCAAAATTCAACCGTTTTAAAATTTTTGGTACATCATATTGGAACCGCCACTTTGAATTTTGAAATTCTGTTATCAGATTTGGATTCAGCGACCCCAAAAACCGTAAGATACCAATTTTTATAAAAATCTTGAATTCAACCATTTTTTAATTTTTGATCCGCCATTTTGAATTTTCAAATTCTGAGTTCAGATTCAGATTCAGAAGAGTATGTGATACATAATGACGTCACGAATTACCGACCGATTTTTCATTTACATTCAACGGGTTTATTAAGAGACAAATGCAAATATAATGCTGAAATTTTGGGAAATAATAAAGAATATATTTAGGCATCGATGTCTGGTGCATTTCAGTTTTCATTTCGGAAAAAAAATTTTTCGAAAATAATTTTTGTCAAAATAAAAATTAAAACACGCTATACATTGATTCCTTGATATATTATTTATTATTTTCTCAAACTTCAGCATTATATTTGCATTTATCTCTTAATAGACCCACTGAATATAAATAAAGAATCAGTCGGTAATTCGTAACATCATTATGTATCAAATACCCTTAAGATACTAAGTTTCATTCAAATCCAAGCATTTTTTGGAATTTTACATTTTGGTCCGCCATCTTAAATATTTAATAATTGCGAAAAACTGGTTTTCAGAAAAAAGGCAATTATAAATATTTAAGAAAAGACGAACCTTCCTTAATGCTTTTTATTTAATTCCCCAAATTTTCAACTCGATATTTCATTTCGTGTGGGCACGAGAACGGCGAAAAAATGCCGGTAAGGTAGGGACCGGATAAGTGTGACATACCTTTAAGTCAGATCATGTTTTATCAAATAAAAATTTAACAAAGAATATTCAGGTGATGTGTAATTTTTTCTAGTATTAAGTAGTAAAATCTGTTTTAAGTCAACCTCACTCAATTTCTTTTCCAATTGATCATACACTGGGAACAAGACAATTCTTTTATTACATATATACTTTCGTTCGTTCCTTCAATTCTAAGTAGTACAAGTCGTTTCAAGTCAGACATACAAGGGCCTACTTTCATATACTGTCAGAAAAAATGGTCGCTGACTTCATATGCGTTATATGCAAATGACTTTTAACTTTACACTATTAATATACATGAGTATTAATTTTAATATACTTTGTTTATTAGTTCAAATTAAATTGCACGTATATTAAATTTGCTTTACACGATATTAAAATTCATATACATTCGTATATTAAAAATATATTAAATTTAAGATCATTACTAACAGTGTAGTGAAAAAACATTTCATAAAATAATTAGAAAAAATATATAGATGAATATTCGAGTAAATCAACAATTTATTCAGAACAATGGTTGAATTTTTTAAGTAGTATAAGTTATTTTAAGTCAGACATTGCTTTATTGAAGAACGAAAAAATAGCAAAATGAAAGGAATAAAAAACGAGTGATAACGCAGAGGGGACACCGTACATTTAATGTGGACAGACATAATGAATCCAACACACACTGAGAAAACTCTTTGGTGCGGACAACAAAATGTTGAACCCACAAAATTTTTGATGGTTCAACAAAAGGTTGGTTGAAAGAACCAAAAGTTGGTTGGGCTAACCAAAAAATGTTGTTGATTTTGTAGTAAACAAATCGTTTTGTTGTCCGAAACAGACAGTTTTCTCATATAGCAGTGTAATTTATCTAGATTATTATAGATAGTAGAGATAGGTTGGTATACTCGAAAATATATGGACGATTCCTCCATACACGCTTATATTAAACATTACTCATACGAGATGATATATAGGGTTTCCCGCGGGAATGTTTCATTAGAATGTTTGAAGTAGGAAAGTGGTTGAAAAAATTGCTTCCACTAGGGGAGATTTGAAGGGGCTGCACGTTGGCTAAGTATCGCATTGTGTCCCAAAACGATTCACACGTGAGTGTTACGCTTATTGTTGTGAATAATGCCGGGATCCAATTAAGAAAAGAGAGTCATGCAAAGTGCATGGAGTGAAATGTTTCGTTTCAATTGAAATTATTCAGTGCATTCTAAAGTACAGCGCTACATTTTAAACAAGTGTTCTATACTGTTAAATACTGATGGTTTGTTTGTATTGGCATAAGTGTGATTATTAAGAGAATTCATTTCTTTCTAAATTGTTTTACCAAATTGATTGTAAAAATTGTATTTTCTTAAATGATTTGAGGTGCATTTCAACTTTATGGTTTATTTTCCTTTTCATTTCTTTCTTATGAATTTATAGTTCTATTGCATTTGCGCCGCTCATTCCTCACATGTAGGATAAGTGAGATTAGTTTTTTTTTGTGGATACTGGCATATATACTTTGTGATGGAGGAAACTTCACTGTGCGCAAGAGGGAGGTTAAAGATGGGATTCTTTTAACGATGGGGCAGCCGAGTTCACGGTCACGTTCATGTATATGGGAAGTTACAGTAGTAAAGGCAGCACTTTTTTTATAGGCACTCACCATTTCTCTGTTGCTTTCGTCTAGCAGAAACTTTGCAAAACCCAAGATGTGCAGAATTCCTCGCATGGCTGAATGAAATCATTCGGAAAGCTCTCTTTCTACTAGCGGCATGAGATGTTGCATCTTCGCAAAAATCCTTTCCACTTGGCAACTACAATCGGGATGCGATTGCCAAACGTTTCGTTCTCCGAGCCATGTATAATGGTACTTTTATTTACTCCGCGTATTGTAGTAAAAGGATTCAATGCATATTTCGGATTTTCGCGATGATTCACAGCTTCCGGTACTATTATCATTCAAGGATGAGTTGCAAAATTTGCTTCTTTTTGGGAATTTACGTGCTTATTTACTAAGTAGTTGCTGACTTTGGTTCGTAACTTTCCGTTCTGTGAGAGTAATGAACAAGAGCTCTACTGTAAGTTATCAAAGAAACATCCATCTTGTGCTAAAGGTTTTTTTCCATCGAACGTTGATTTTCGCTTCTCTGAAATCTTTTCAAAGCTTTGTATTCTTGTCAATTAGTCGACTCTTTAATTTTCTTGATGTAGCTTTTTAAAGCCTTCAGTTTTTGTGAGAGGAGGTGTTGAGCATTCTTACTAGGATTAAATCAAAGTGAAAATGTACTTGAACTGTTTTATACTACGAAAGTAAACTTTAAGAATTATTTCCTACACCAAAAATGAAATAATTCACAGTTATTATATAGTTTTAGAAAATAAGATTATAAAGCTTAATATATCAGCTTTGAATACATCTTTTCATCTATCAATGATTAAACCTTTATAAATTTCACTTCTAAAATTTCAAAATGTTTTTTAAAACTCTAAGATTAATGTACTCTCTAAATCTGAATTAGTCGAATTTCACATCAATGACTCAATTCTAGCTATGGCAATTAGTAGAATTCTACTGAAAATCAGTGGAAAATTACTAAAATTTCAGTAAATTTGTACTGATTCACTCGTAAAAAAGATAACTGAAGTTTCAGTGGTTCTTACTAAAATTTCAGTTATCGTTTCTACTGATGAATCAGTACAAATCTACTGAAATTTTAGTAATTTTCCACTGATTGTCAGTAGAATTCTACTAATTACCATAGCGAGAATTGAGCCTCTGATAAATTAGTGAAATTTGACTAATTCAGATTTAGAGAGTTTGCTTTATATGTATTATATATATGAAATACATTTAACCTCACAAGTTTGCATATATGTATATTGGTTTACGGCTGTTCTGGACGATTAAATGCAGAAACGTCAGGACCAAGAGTATCTGAATTATTTCTGGGAGTATCGTTCGACTGAGAGTGACATAGTGGTAGACTCGATTCTCTTTGTAGAATAAGATAATCAATGTCATTCGCAAGTACTTACTCAGATACTTATCCGAATATAAAATTGCAACAAAGATAAAATATTTTATTAAATATGTTTTGTTAGACATTAATGGTAGGGAAATCCTTGATCCCATTCAGATGGTTAATTTTTATTTTCAGCCTTTGTGAATAATGCAGTGGTTCTTCTGGGAATAATTATCGAGGCAACTTCCACCGTTTCCATTGAAAAGTAGTTGGATTCATTATAATTTTCTCATTAGCGAATACACGAAAAAGCAAGCAGGAACTCATATAAACACTGTTGTGCTATCTGTTTATGCAGTTAGGATTCTTTGTGTTCCTTAAACTTGAATTTACATTTGGTTTTATAGTCGGTAAAATATAAATACGCTATTTACCGGTAATTTCTTCCTTTAAAATTGTTTTTAAATTCTTATAAAACTTGAATAATCGTGAATACAAGCAGGAAACATTGCAGAGAATTACTCGTGCGTTTTTACGTTGAGTATGTTAGACTCTATAATTAGTATAGAAGAAACTCGAGTCTGATGAGGAGGAAAAGTGACAAATAAATTGTTATTCCCTTAGCACGAAGAGGAATGGGGAACGATGAAAAAAAAGCACTCGTTAGAAATAAATGGAATAATAAATGAAGACAGTGTTTGCTAGAAATGAGAGAAGCTAACAAGGAATATATATTTCTTTTCTCGTTTTGGGCGTTTCTCTAATTTCTAAGAAGGTATAGAATCGCAAAAGCTTACAAAAGAAGTACAATTGCCAGGCTTCCTTTCGAGTTTGAAATTGAACAAAACCTACTATTTCTTTGAAGGAAAAGAGAAAAAGTTTAATTTTACATCCGCGAACCTGCCACTTGTTATTATTCAAGGAATTCTATTTACTTTGTCTTTTACACGAATTGCTAATTCTATGTCATATTATGATATTATTATATTATTATTATAATAATATAATAATATCATAAAATGAAATAGAATTAGCAATTCGTGTAAAAGACAAAGTAAATAGTGTTACAGGAAATAATCGTATCAAAATTCACATTTATATTCATATACTGAACCCAAATTCTAAAGATCATTTATTATTTGATTTTATTTATTTCTTTTAAGAATTGAAGCACATTTTTTAGAAATAAAAATTAAAGTTTGAAATCTCTACTCTTTCATAAATTTTAAATTTTGAATTGAGGAGCGAGTATTAGAAAAAAACAAGAATATTATAATTTTGATATATGTAGTAGGTATTTCCAGGAAATTCAGCACGCACCTTTTGCACTTGGCACGTGACGCGGATATAAAAGTAAGAAGTATATTTTGAACAAATTAATGTTCGTAAAATAATACAACACTTGTTGTTTTGCGTTTTTTAAAGTTGAATAATAATGGTCACTGAGGTTTGTTTAAATTATCGCTTTATGCCCAAAACCCTTTCTCTCATATGAGGGAAAAAATCACTGTCACTGAAAAAAAAACTATAGTTGTTGTTCACATACGAGATAGAGTGATATAGTCCGGGGGCTGGGTATGATCCCGTATGCACTAAGACCGCCAAAGCTGAAAACCCTCTATTCTTATGTATTTTGAGCCCCTGAATCCGAATCCACAACTTAATTTTTCGAAAAATGCGTACAACATTGTTT
>JBAGKK010497387.1:0-15137 GCA_037177015.1 Euceroptres primus
TGATTATAATTTACAAAATAATTCTCAAAAGGACATAATGATTAAAATTTCATTTATATGAATAATTCCACTATCATTGGAAATGAAGAAACGTATTTTCGAATTGATGTAAAATACCTACTGTAGATTATGAATAAGTTCATGAATATTACACTTTACGACTATACAGAACTGCCTTGAAGATTTCATATTGCACATTGCGTAAAACTCTGAATATTTTCTATATTTCTAATATTTTTGAACTTTAAATATAATTATATATTTTTATAGCAGTGTTATATGGTAATAATTTTATAATAATGTACTTATCAAACCTAATAAAATTAGGTTACTAATAAAAGTACCACTTATATAACAAATATAAAACTGTTCGTCTCAGGTTCTCTTCAAATATTTCCGAAATTTATTTCAAATCTAAATTAGAGTTTCTTTTTAATAAACACAACATTTATAAACGAAGGACATTTTAGGACTACATATTTCTTTGATAAAAGAATGTTATTTAACGTATTTTATGTAACAAAATTTTTATTATTTTAAGGCCTCAAATTATCAGTTCAAAATTATAAGAAAATTTTTGTCATTCATTACAAGTCACATTTGAAAGACAACCTGTTTTTTGACATGACAAGGTGAATTCAAAGAACTCTATGCGAATTCAAAGAATTCAGGGTGAATTCAAAGAACTCAAAAGAATTTAAAGAATTCAAGGTGAATTCAAAAATATAATTCAAAGAATACAAATAATACAAGGTGAATTCAAAAACATTCAGAAAATTCAAGGTCAATTCAAAAGAATTTTAAGAATACAAGCTACATTCAAACGAATTCAAATAATACAAGGTGAATTTTAAAAAATCAGAGAATTGAAGGTCAATTCAAATGAATTCAAAGAATACAAGATAAATTCAAACGAATTCAAATAATTCCAGGTTAATTCAAGAAAATCAGAGAATTCAAAGTGAATTTAAAAGAATTCAAAGAATACAAGATAAATTCAAAATAATTCAAAGAATGCAAGGTAAATTCAAAGAATTCCATATGAATTCAAAGAAATCAAAGGTATTCAAAAAATTCCAGGCGAATTGAAAGAATTCAGGGTGAATTTAAAGAATCATATTCGAATTCAAAGAAGTTAAATGAATTAAAGATGAATTCGAAAGAATAATTCTAAGAATACAAGATAAATTTGAAAGAATTCAAATTGTACAATGTGAATTCAAAGAAATTCAAAGAATATAAGGTGAGTTCAAAATAATTCAAAGAATACAAAGTGAATTAAAAGAATTCAAAAGAATTCAAAAATATAATAGAATTAAAAGAAAGCAAGGTGAATTCAAAAGAATTTCAAGATATTCAACGTGAGCTCAAAAGAATTTAACGAATACAAGGTGAATTCAAAGAACTTAAGTTGAATTCTAAGAATTCAAAAAAATACAAGGTGAATTGAAATAATTAAAAAGAATTCAAGGAATGCAATAGAATTCAAAGAATATAAGGTGAATTCAAATTATTATAGGTGAGTTTAAAGGCTTTAAGTTGAATTCAAAAAATTCAAAAGAATAAAAGGTGAGTTTAAAAGAATTAAAAGAATACAAATTGAATTAAGAGAGAACCAGAGAGAATCAAAAGAATTCAAAAATACAATAGAATTAAAAGAATTCAAGGTGAATTCAAAAGAATTTCAAGAATACAAGGTGGATTCAAAAGAATTCGACGAATACAAGATGAATTCAATAATTCAAAAGAATTTAAGGAATACAATAGAAATAAAAGAATATAAGGTGAATTCAAGGAATTTAAGTTGAATTCAAAGAATTAAAGGTGAATTTAAGGAATTTAAGTTGAATTCAAAGAATTCAAAATAACACAATGTGAATTGGAAGAATTCAAAAGAATTCAATGTGAATTGAAAGAATTCAAAAGAATTCAATCTAAGGTGAAGAGTTCAGGACCACACACATCTGAATTCAATAGTGGTTAACCCCTCGTATCTACCTTCCTCTCTGTTTATATAAATTACTTCCATTCCAATCATAGTAAAATTCAACCACAAAAATTAACATAAATCTAAATTCGAACCCTGATCCACATATTAGGTTCTCATACTCTATTATACAGAATCTGCGGACTATCAGTTTGCGTAAATTTGTACGTGCGTGATGGTGGATGACTACATTAGTGTTTCCGCGTGCTGTGTACTCAAGGTAAAACATACACCATACATACACGCGCCCATACCGCCGTCAACGAAAATGGAATGGGAATTCCCGCCAACCGGAAAGGGTGCTTTCTCGTCAGGGGTGGAAATACCCCGAGATGCTAATGAGTCTCGTGTGTCTCCAGAGGGTGCAGGGCGTACCCGATCGAATTTTAGGGGTGGCTAGAAACGCCTTCGACTTATGCGATTGGTCGCCGTTTAAATGGCTGCTGACCCGCCACGCGACGCGCCACGAAAATCAACCTCCGGATAGGCGCCACCTGCACCCAACATTGGATGCCGATGCACCAAAGTTGCCGGCCGACGGTCGCGAGTGCCTTCCAGAGGATGGAGCAGCTCGCCCAGTTCGTTTCCAAAAGTTTCGACGATAACGCGAATCGGGACCGGAAGTGCCGCGATAGTTCCGCTAACGGGATAACCTTGAGTGTTGCACACCTCGTCGGACCACCTGTCGACGAGGAGGAATCTGATTCTGAACACCGTACGTTTTCTCGTTTCATGTTATCGTACATCATTGAAAATCTGCAAATTTTCAAATTTTAGCACCATGCTTTTTCTGAGGATGTTAAATTCAAATGAGATGCAAAAACTCGTCAGTGTTTAGAGCTGGTACTGTGAAGTTTTTAACTCCAGAGACTGAAATGCTCCTTACACAGTAAATTCAGAATATAAAAGTGATGTGGATCTATTTTTTAAACAGTCAAATCAGAAATAAAAGTTAACTTCACAGGACAAATTTTACCCAAATATCGATTAAATTTTTCTTTTGTTTCTCCATGACAACACATGTACACACAGAAAAAAATTTGCTCGATTTAATCAAAATTTAGTTGAATCAACGAAATAAATACACTGCTATATGGTCAACCAAAGTTTCAGTTGACAGAATCAAAAATTTGGTTCATTCAACCAAATTTTACGGTGGATAAAATTTATTAGTTTAAACCAAACGTTTATTCAAATCAAATAAATATTTATTTGAATCAACCATTTTTTTAAAATTACCAAACATTTGTGTCCATTCAAAGAAACACTGCGTTTGGTTCAAATGAAATCTTTTTCTGAGTGTATTTTGTAAGACGTGAAGTTGTCTGAATAAAAATTTATCTCTCTAAAAAATTACCTGCGACAAATTTTATCCTTAGTTTTTTCTGTGAAATAATTGACAATACATGGGTAAAATGTTCATTTGTTTTTGGATAAAACTGTTGCAGATCAAACTGATCCATTTTTTGGATAATTCTGATACTTCCCGATTGACTGTGGAGTTATTTTCAAGGCACTAAATCGATGGGTATCAATTTGATACCCATCGATTTGATACACTGAGAAGACTGTTTGGTTCGGACAACAAAATAATTTTGTTGGTATTTGTGCAACAACGTTTTTTTGTTCGTTCTACTAAATTTTTGTTTGGACAGAAGATCGTACCTTTAAATCAACAAAACGTTTTGTTAAACTAACAAAAATTTTGTTGAGCCAACAAAACATGTTGTTACACGACATTTTTTTCAGTGTACAGATCAACTTTTTAACAATCAAAAACAATTGAATTGTTGAGAAATGTAAATTCTTAATTTATAAAAAAACTTACATGGGAATATATAATAATAACATGGGAAAAGTATTCATTTGTTTTTGGATAAAATTGTTGCAATCGAATTAATCCATTTTTTGCATCATTTTGATACTTTCCGATTTAGTGTGCTTTTGAATGTATAGTGTGTATAGCGTTAATAGTGTAGCGTCCATTTTTATGAAGAGGTACCTATATAATTCTCTGTGCTTTCAAATCCTGTTATCACGGAAAAAAGTAAACTGTGAAATTTCCAAAATTATTATTCCTACCTTTAAGCTTTTGAATGTATTAGTGTTAATAGTTTAACATCTATTTTTATGAGTATAATTTTCTGTGCTTTCAAATCAAATCCTCTGTAATCACGGAAAGAAGTAAATTATAAAACACTATTAGAAAAAACTTTAATTACTTTAGTTGAAGTTTTTTACAGTTACCGTAATTGAGTCCACACGGAGAAAAGTGGAGTGTCAAACTGACACTCTGGAGGGCTGTCCTATAGTTGAACTTCAAATATATTCAGTTTAACTATCTAGTGTGTCAAACCGATCATCTACTTGTTCAACTTGAATATTCAGATATTCAAGTTGACTATCTTAGAGGGATATCCCATAGTTAGAGCTACAGAGTGTCAGTGTGACACTCCATTTTTCTCCGTGCATTTGCAACCAAAAGTAAATGAATTTTCAACTAAAAGAAATTAATTTTCAACCAAAATTAAATGAATTTTGATCTAAAATAAATTACTTTTCAATAAAAAATAAATGAATTTTCAATCACAGTAAATCAAAAATTATAAAAATTTCAAGAATTTTCTAACAGTGAATTTACTACATCTTTCGCATACACATATTTCTTGGAATACAGTGAATTCGACAGTTTCGCATTGTATAACTTCATTGAAAAAATCAGTTAAATTCTGTTAAAATAAAAGTCATTTGTTAAAATAAGGACAGCAAATTTTTTTGTTATACTTACAGAATTTCCTGACGCTTTTCTGTAAAATCAACAAAAATATCTGTTAGGTCAACAGAAATATCTGTTAGATTAACAGATTTTAAGAAAGATTATAAATATGTTAATTCTAATAAACAGATCAGATAGTTCTGTTGATTTTACAGATAAGCGTGTAAGTTTAACAGAAATTTATCGGAAATTTTTTTACAGAATAATTTATTTAGAATAATCTTTATTAACCAGAAATCCGTAAGTTTAACAGAAAACAGAAATTTAAGTAAATATATAACAAAAAAATCTGCTCTCTCTATTTTAATAGATGAATTTATGTTAATTTAACAGATTTTTTTGTACGTGTTTTGCAGGGAGATCCGTCAACGTTGCTGCTCTGAGAAATGATTAAATTTACTAAATTCCAAGAAACATGAGTAAAAAAGACTACAAATAGTAAAATTCACAGTTTGTTTTCTTTCCCTGATGATATTTTTATCTAGTTTTCAAAAAATTGGATTTTAGTTAAATTAAACAACGTTTATGAGAAAAATTACACAAGAAATAATACCTGGGCTTTTCATTGAATTCTTGATATTATAAGACTTTTATTGAAACAACAAAATTTTAATGGTATGTTTTTTAATAAGACAATTGCCTCTTTTTCATTATTATTTCTACAAGTTTTACAAGTTTGAATCAGCATCAATTTCAACATCATAACCCAAAACTCAGTGCGGTTAGCTGAAAAAATTCTTAATATTTCCCTAATTCAAGAATATTTTTCTGTATATAAGAAAGTGTAGAAATCGAATTTTAAGATAACGTGTCATTAAAAATCTCACTGAATGAAAAATTCTATGAAAATTTCCTGAAAGTATTATGGAAATTGCAGAGAAAGCAATTGAAAATTTTCTCCTACTCTAGTGCTTGTCATTATAATCTATTTTCTATCCTTAGATCTTTATATTACTCAGAAATTAATTAATATGAAAACATTTTATAATCAACCTTATCATTTAGTAACTTAAAGCCCGTGACCCGTATTAACTTCAATAAGTTTAATAATTAGAATAACCGGAAGAATTTATATATTTAATTATAAATTTTATTTTCTCTAAGTCTTTTTTTCGCCGTATACCTTTAATATTGAGAAATTAGTCAAATATTATAAACAATAAGCTATATTAATAAATTAACTAATTATTAATACTATAGTAATATAATAAGTTATTATTAATATCACAGAAAATCCCAAGGTATCACTTTAATCTGCAGCAAAATGAGAAATCGAAAAAAAAAAAGACTCAATAAATGATCCACTTCAGATCAAAATAATATTGCTGCAAATTAAAATAATATCCCACGATTTACTGTGACTATAATAATATAATAACTTATTAATAATACTATGATAATATAATAACTCATTATTAATACTATAATAATATGATAAATTATTATTAATACAAAATAATTAAGTTGACTCAAGAGAGAAAAGATTAAAATACTTCGTCTGATCATGACTTACTTTTTCTACTCGGTCTGACTGGACCGACAGTGGAATCTATCACATCAGGTCAGCCTAAGTAGAAAAATCAAAATGCCGTCAGCCATTATTTTAATTTTCGCCCTCTACAAATTCTGAAGTACAACGAGTTTCATATATTTTTATGAATTTTATATCAGTATCAAGTATATTCATTTTCTTGTAATAATTCTCACCGCAAAAAAACCGAAAATACTTAAATTCTAGTAAAATTGACTTAAAAAATTATAGTAAAATTAAATTTAAAAAATAGTAAAATCAACTAGATTTTCCGTTAATTAAAAAAAACAACTAGTAACCCTTTTAGGTAACTAATCAAATAGTTAATTTTACTATTTTTGTTTTCGATTTAAAAAGAAAAAGTGTTCTATCGAAAGTGATTGTTTTATACAAGAATAATCTTGTTTACGCTTGTTCTATTTCTCTATATTTTAGAACAAATATCTTAATTCTAACTACTTGTCCTACCACATGAAGTTTGTTCTGACTTTGTATTTTTTTATTCAATACGATACATTTTTCAAGTTTACAAGTTTACCGACTCAAAAACAACTTTTTGTAATGTAAATTAGCTTTTTTTAAAATAAATCTAGATAAAAGTTAAACACGACATTGTTATTACAAAATCTAACTGTAAGGTACAATATTTTGCACCTTTTGTAAAAGGAGTTGCAGCTCTAAAATATGGATTAGAATTCTAGAGTAAATTTCCAAATAAGAAGGGTAAATTTCATTCTTTAGATGGAAACACAACAATGGCAGATTCCGTAGAGGAAATAACCAAAGTCAACGACGAAACCAAAGATGTAAAGGAACCGGCGTCGCCGGAAGCACGTCTCTTACCGGAAGATCTGTCTGTCAACACAACCAAATCTAAGGAAAACACTGGAGAAAATATACCTCTAAAAACACCGGAATTAAAATTATCAGTAAGAAAATTACTTGGCTGCAGTCCATCACCTCCTCCAATCACAAACGATTTTTCACCAAAAGCAGAAAATGAGGAGAAAACTCGTCTTCCGTCGGAAGCCAAGATTTCAAATGTGGACTCAAAAATATCTCCCCAATTTTCCAGATCGATAGCTGTACACGACGATACTTCCAAAGGTAAGAATATTTATTCATTTTTATATAAATAATAAAATCATTTTCAATTATAAAATTATTTTCTAAAACTCCAAATTTCAGAAAAAAAAGAAGGATAAAGTTTACCTCGATTGGGAGGAAAAAATTAACTGCAACAAAAATTAACTTCACGGGATAAATTTCACCCAAATATCAGTTAAATATTTTGTAATCATATTTCTAATTTTGAAAGATATTTTATATTTTGAAATATATTTTGAAATTATATTTTGATATTTATATTTTGAAATATATTTCATATTTTGAGAGATATTTCACATTTTGAAAGATATTTTATATTTTAAAAGACGTGAAGTAGACTGAATAAAGATTTATTCCTCTGGAAAAATACCTGCAACAAATTTTATCCTTAGATTTTTCTGTGTTATTATTAGAAAATATATATTATTTTCTGTATTGAAATAATTCTTCACTTATAAAAATTAGGATATAATAAAAAATTGCACTCTATTTCTTGGTAACGATTGCAAAAGTTTATAAGAGTATAGGTCAGAAACTACGTAAATTCATGACATCAAGCATCGCCGAGGGTTCGATTCTTATCTATAATTCAGAAGCTTGACCAATAAAGCTCAGAAGTGATTGGAACTAAACGGATCGTTTACCGTGAAACGAACGTCGACCTCTCGTTTTAGTCACGTGTCATGCCATTTTCTATAATAGACATCATTCGTGTCATGTGGAATTTCTCCATGTCAAATGAAATCAATCGGCATATTTCTTCCGGAGAAAACATAAGTCAGATCCACTTACTTCCTTTCACATCACATGTATTTTTATCTTCAAAAATATCCTCTATAAGTCACAATAAATTCAGAATATCAAAGCAGAACAATGTTTTTAACAATCAAGAACAATTGAAAATACATGGGAAAAATATTCATCTGTTTTCGGATATAAGTGATTTTTGGATCATTTTCTTCCCGACTTACTGGATATTTGAATTAGTTGAAAGTTAGCCACAAACTTACTTTAGTGAAAAATTTCTACTAATTATTAGTAATTTTTTAATAACACTTTAGAGAAAAATTGAAAACTACTAAAAGAAATAGTGAAACACACTAATAATAATTAGTATAGAAATTTTCACTAAAGTAAATTAGTGACCCACTTTTCACTAATTCAGATTTAGTGAGTCAATCACATAAATAAAACTCACAATACAGAAATATTAATATAGGAATCTTAAATTGAATGGGGTTAGAAACAAAAAAGATAAGAATAAAATTTTTCCCAGATAAAAAGTTTACACTGTTGGAAATATCTGGTTGGAACTTCAAACTTTAGTTGAAATAAATTATTGAAATAAATTATTTATTTATACATAAATATAATTACCCAAATCAATTTCCAACGTAAAGTAAAATGGATTTTCAGCCAAAATGAATGAATTTTCAACTAAAATAAATGAAATTTCATCAAAAAGTAAATGAATTTTCAACGACCGTAAATGAAAAGCGGTCGAATTTTCAAGATTTTATGTCTGGTTTGAAAAAGAAAGCAGCGAATAAGCGTAAGAGAAATTGAACAAACAAAACCTATAGATACACACCTAGGTTAAACTTATATGAATTTATGGTTTAATATGCAGTTGTTGCGCACGTTCCGCAGTTGTGTACGCCCCCTAAAACGACGGCGAACGTCATCTCTGGGGGGTCCATAACTTTTCCCGATTAAGCGCAAATCAAAAAGCAATCTACCATGAGCGCCCCCGAAGGCCGCCACTGCTGGGAGTAAAAGTGGGTAAAAGTAAAATAATAAATACATCTGAACTCAGCCGCTCTCCGTAAAAGTAAAGAAGCGTCGAGGCGAGTGCCGCAGTACATCAGGCTGGCCGAAGCACTTTGCTTCACTCGTCTCGATCTTACGAATTTACGCCCGACAGATTCCACCAGGAACGGATTTTTCAAGTCAATTCAAAATTAAATGAAAAAAGAGATTAAATTGAACAAAAGGCTTTAAATACATCAAAAATAGTCAGATAATAGTTATAAAAGCAAGGGGAAGATTTGACCCTATGACACGCAATATTCCCTGAATATTGTAGGAATTTTTCACGTCAGTTCGAAATTAAATGAAGAAAATTAAATTGAATAAAAATACTTGCAATACATCAATTATAGTCATAAAGAGTCAGAAAACAGTTATGAAAGCAAGGAGAAAACCCGCCCAATAACACGCAATATTCCTCGAATATTCCAGGCATTTTTGAAGTCAATTCAAAACTAAATGAAAGAAGAGAGATTAAGTTGAATAAAAATGATTGCAATACATTAACGTTTATATACATTTTAAGGCTTTAACTATAACTTTAATAACATTAAATAACATTAAAAACATTTAACTATAACTTTAATAACATCAAAGTTATAACACTCAATCTTCCCTGAATATTGCAGGAATTTTACACGTTAGTTTAAAATTAAATTTTAAAAATGATTAAATTGAATAAAAATGCTTGCAATACATTAAGAATAGTGAGAAAACAGTTATGACAGCAAGGAGAAAATCCGTTCAATAATACGCAATATTCCTTCAATGTTGCAGGAATTTTTCAAGTCAATTCGAAATTAAATAAAAGAAAAGAGATTAAATTGAATAAAAGTTTCACGCCAGTACATGAAGAGTAGATCTGAATAGTTACAAAATGTCAAAAATCAGTTTTGGAAGCAAGGAGAAAATTGGTCCCTATAAAACGCAATATTACTTAAATATTGCACAATTTTTCACGTCAATTCGAAATTGAATGAAAGTAATTATTAAATTGAATAAAAATGTTTGCAATAAATCAAGTATACTTATAAAAAGTCAGAAAACGGTTATGAATGCAAGTAGAAGATCTGGCCCTACGGCACGCAATATTCCCTGAATATTGCTGGTATTTATCACGTCAATTCGAAATTGAATTTAAAAAATTAAATTGAATAAAAATACTTGCAATACATCAAGTATAGTCATAAAGAGTCAGAAAACAGTTATAAAAGTAATGAGAAAATCCGTCCAATAACACGCAATATTCCTCGAATATTCTAGGAATTTTTGAAGTCAATTCGAATTTAAATAAAAGAAAAGAGATAAAATTGAATAAAAATACTTGCAATACTTTGCAATAATAATTAAGTTATAAAAGCAAGGAGAAGTTCCGCACCTATATCAAGCAATATTCCTCCAATGTTGCCAGAATTTTAACATTAATCCAAAATAAATTTTAAAAAATTATTAAATTGAATAAAAATGTTTGCAATACATCAAGAATAGCCCTAGAAAGTTAGAAAACAGTTTTAAGAGTCAATTTTCCCTGAATATTGTAGGAATTTTTTACATCAATTCGAAATTAAATGAATAGAAAATGATTAAATTAAATAAAAATGCTTAAAATACATCAAGAATAGTCATATAAAGTCTGAATACAGTTATTATAGCAAGGAGAAAATCTGATTAATAACACGCAATATTCTCTGAATATTGCAGGAATATTTCTCTGGAAGATTGGGAATATTCCGTATAAATTGAATAAATGTAATTAAGAATTGAATTGAATCAATGTATAAATTAAATCAATGCAATTAAGAAATGTCCACAACTTGCAATATTGCATAGAAATATTTTTGAAATATTTCTTTTAAAGACACTTTTTATGATTTTGAAAGTTGTTGGAATGTTGCACGTAAACATCATCGTATTAATAATTTGTAAGACATTTTTTATGATTTTTAAAGTTACTGGAATGTTGCCCGAAAATGTTGGCGAAATATTGCAGTGCATTATATATTTTTTCATTGAAAAACTTTCAGTGCAAGAACAATATATTGCACTGCGATATTTTGCCAATATATCCATGAAACATTTCAGCAACTCTCGAAATCATAAAAAGTATCTTACAAAGAACAATTACGACAATATTTCCGTTCAGAATTCCCGTAACTTTCAAAATCACAAAAACTATCTTTCAACGAAAATAAATTATGTGCAATAGATTTTTTGCATCGAAAGTTGCTGGAATATTGCACGGAAATATTTATGAAAAATTGCAATGCAATATTCCAGCGACTTTAAATGCAAACAGTATATTGCACTGCAACATTTCATTAATATTTTCCTGCAATATTGAAGCAATATTGAAGCAATATTGATCCAATATTATTATATGAAATATTCCCAACTTTGCAGAAAAATATTCCTGAAGTATTGAAGGAATTATTAAAGAACTGATCCAAATGGTAGTTATGGTTTTTAACAAAAAATAGCTATACCCTTTATGAAAAACTGAAACGACTTTGATTATTTTTTAAAATTAAATGTGTGGGTTTCCTTTTATTTCACGTATGTTTAAATTTCAATTGTTATTGATTGAAGTTGAACAGATTATAATAGAATTCTCGGGTTCCAAAAATGTAAGCTACGAGGTTGGTAGCTTCGTGATGTACGTCTTGCAACTATGAATCAAGTGTTGTGAGAATTTCTCCGTCTCTGACCCTCGGTCAAGAGTCACGCTCGTATATTTATGATACCCTGGCTAAATTTTTCAAATATAACGTTCAGGGCGAACCATAGATACATGATACTAGTCATAAATAGTAAAACATTAACTTTTTCTTCTAAAAGGATTATAAAATTTCTATAAAACTCTGAAGTCGAGCAAATGCCAACAAGAACAATATTTTAATATTAGGAAAAAATTATGTTCGATTGTTTTTATTTAAATTAAGTTATTTAGATGTTAAATAATCAATAATTAAATAATTAACATAATTATCGAGGAAAATATATGTTTCTAAGTTAGCTTTATGTTCCTCTTTCGAAATTTGTCACAATTAATTAAGATTTTATTTAGCTCATATTTTTAAATTGTTAGTTAGGTGTTATAATTTCACATATTTTTCCCCCTTCAATATAATTCAAATTAAATTATAATTTAAATTTTATCCTTTTAGACAACTTATTTTGGTATTAGAAGGTACTAATTATTATTAAAGGTATTCAGTATAATCTTTCCTCCTTATATAAGTATAATTTTTTAATTGATACACTGAGAAATGAAAATGACGGAATACATTTCAAACCATGTAGGTCGGTGGGTGACCTGTTCAGAATTAGTATGTCAACAAAATATGTTTGTGTACGTAAAAAATAAGGGGTCAGGTACTTTTTTAAATTTACACAGAAACATAATTACATTTTTTACGAATATTTTTAAATTTTAAGAGAAAAATTAGTTTTTTGCAAATTTTACTTTCAAAATCTTGGCATTTTTGCAATTTTTGAGATATTAAAGATTTTCTTATTCCAGTTTGTTAAAATTTTCTGACTCTTTCGAAATCCATTAAGAAAATAAAAAAATAATAAAAAATGGTAAAGTTATTTCAATTTTTGTAAAAAAGAAAAAATGTTCCTCAAAAATCCAACTTTTTTTTGCTGAAATTTTTAAGAAAAATAGGTACCAATATAGTCTACTTGTTATAAATTTCCCATTAGGTATTTTTATTGTTTTTTGGGAGAAAAAATTATTTTTTATTTATGCTTCAAAACCTTGCCATTTTAGCAATTTTTTAGATTTTAATGTTTTTCTTGTTTTAGTTTATCAAGTTTTTTCATGCTTCTTCGAAACCGATGAGAAAAACCAATAAATAATAAGAATTGTTAAAGCTATTTTGATTCTTTGAAAAAATAAAATACGAAATTTTCTTCAAACAAAGAAAGAATAAAACCCGGTAAAGCTATTTTTCAGGTGTGTTGGGTGATAATATACTCTACCTACCATAACTTTTGAAATTGGATTTCAAGAAATAAAAAATTCTATTTTTTTTATTGTTCTCGCAATTATCGTTTTATAGAAAAAGTTAAAATTTTTTTCTCTTGAAATACAAATACAATCCAGTTTTAACATTTATGGTAATTAAACTATATTACCACCCAACACACATGAAAATTCCAGCGCAAAAAAAGTTATATGTTTGAAGAAAATCTCGTGTTTTTTTCAAAGAATCGAAATAGTTTTATCAGTTCTTATTATTTGTTTGTTTCTCTCATCGGTTTCGAAGGAGTGTAAAAAACTTGATAAAATGAAACAAGAAAAACATTAAAATCTAAAAAATCTAAAAAGAAAAAATATAAAATAATTTTTTTCTTCTGAAAAACAAAAAAAAACACCAAATAGGAAATTTGTGGTAAATAGACTATGTTAGTACCTATTATTCCTCAAAATCTCAGGGAAGAAAAAGGTGGGGTTTTTGAGAACATTTTTTTTCGATTTTTCCAAAAGTAAAATAACTTCATCATTTTTTAATATTTTTTAATTTTCTTTGTGAATTTCGAAAGAGTGAGAAAAATGCGCCAAACTGGAACATCAAAAACCTTAAAATCGAAAAAATTGCAAAAATGGCAAAGTTTTTAAAGTAAAATTTGCAAAAAAATTAATTTTTCCCTTATAATTTAAAAAAATACGTAAAAAATGTAAATATTTCGCTATTATAATTTTTAAAAATGCGTGTCCCCTTATTTTCTTACGTAGAAACACATATTTCATTGGCAAGCTCATTTTGAACAGGTAACCCACCGGCCTGCAGGATCTGAAATGGATTCGGTCTATTATTTTCATACCCGACTATATTACATTGCACAATAGGGTGTTCAAAAATATTTTTTTCGATTTTTCATGCATACCCCCCCCCCCCAAATTTGTTTGAATCCACAAAAAAATAAATACGTTTGTTTTGTTTGAAAAAATTGATATTTAGATGTTCCGCAAACCCCATGAAGTTTAATACGTATTTTCCATAAGAAAAACAGATGTTTTTGTAAATTTTATTTCAGAATCGTCAATATTGGGTGAATGTCTGTTTTATAGGGTCCCAAAAAAATCCCGTAAGTGACAAATTACGTTTTCCGAGTTTTTGGCGCTAATTATGACTTTTTTGTCGTTTTTTTTAGTACAAATTGTTTTTAAATACATAAAATATTACTTTCTACTGATAATTAGATGTTTAAATAAATTTTTTAATCAATTTATTATTCTTTATAGCGATTTTCTCTTAGAATAGAATTAGAAAGTCGCGGTTTTTCCGAATTTTTCAACTTGTTATCAACTTTTCAGTTTGAGCGAGGCAATAATCAATTAAAGTTAACAAAAATAATTTTTCAAACAATTTATTATTATTTATAACAATATTCTCTTAAAATAATACTAGAAAGATGTGATTTTTCTAAAATTTTTCATTTTTTGTCCACTTTTCAACTAGAGTGAGGCAATAGTTAGTTCAAGTTAAGAAACATAATTGTTTAAACAATTTATTATTATTTTTAATAATATTATCTTTAAATAATTCTAGAAAGTTGCGGTTTTTTCTGAAATATTCAACTTTTTGTCCACTTTTCGCTTAGAGAGGGTTAATACTTAATGCAATTTAACAAACATAATTGTCAGAACATAATTAAACATAAACATAAACATAAACAAACATAAGCATAATTGTTTTCTGAAATTTTTAACTTTTTGTCCACTTTTCACTTAGCGAGGTAATAATTAATGCAAGTTAACGAACACAATTATTTAAATAATTAATTATTGTTTATAAATATCTTCCCTATTCTAGAAAGTTGTGCTTTTTTCTGAAATATTCAGTTTTGCTTTGACTTTTTAGTTATGAACAAATAATAAATAAACATCAACAAGAATCATTTTTTAAATAGTATTCTAT
>JBAGKK010497398.1:0-34604 GCA_037177015.1 Euceroptres primus
AGTACGTTTAATGTAACTGCAAAGTTTTAAAAATATTACATTTAATATGAGATTTTTTTCTCTACAGACTGGCCTATAAAGGAATGAACCTAATTAATATAATTAGAGTTGATATGAATAATTAATATAGTTAGTGTTGATATGAATGTCGATGTCGAATAAATTGAATATTTGTTTCTCTTTGTTATAGGTCTACGTGGATCATGGAGAAAGGACTTTCTTCAAAATCGGTCTAGCAACTCGTGTCCAATTTCATAAAAAATAATCCAGTCAACCATGGAATTTTTCTTCGCAAATAGAAGAGAATTTAGATGAGGATTTTTTATGCAGATTACAAAGGTAAGGCACATATTTTAATGTTAATTAAATTAATACTTAAAGACTTAAGTATTAACCCGTAGAAGGCACACTGGAGCGAATTCGCACCAACGAAAATTTCAATGTTGGAGAATTTAAAGGGAAGTAAATTTAAGGTTTTCTCCGCACTACGTTAAATATATCTGTCCTCTGCTGGGAAGGATAGCAAAAAACTAAAGGCGAATTGCATCTTTTGTTCCAAGAGAATCACAAGCAAAGTTCGATTTGGTGCGAATTCGCACTTGTGTGCCTATAACGTGCGGTAATTTCGTTGGGAAATTTCGTAGGGAAGATTTTATAAAAGTGATTTTCTCAGTGTATGAGATCCATTTTTTGTATACGTAAGACTACCTGGAATTCCCTTATGCTTAAGTAAATTCCAAATGTATGAATAAACAAAGTTTCATTAAGTAAATCTTTTATTTCCTCTATTTTTTCAACTAAAAAAATACCCATCATTAAAAAATATTTGATTATTTGTTATTGAAATAAAATATTATTTCTATTAAAGTTTAGGATTCCATCTTTAATTTCCATTAACTTTTATTTAATTCTGTTGCGGCATTAAAAAATAGCATCATAAAATTAAAAAAATTATTTTTTCAAAATCTTCGTTTTAAAAATTAAAGCTTACGAAAAATGGAGAAAATTTTTCTCTAATCGATTGGGCATAAAATTTAACATAAGAAAGCATATGCACTTTTTAAATTATTTATAATTTTCAAGGAGATAACGAGCTTCGAAGACGGAAAATCTCCATTCGCACCAGTGTGCCTGTAGAGAGTGCGTGAAAGGAGTGTGCCTTCTACGGGTTAAATTTAAGATTTAGAATATCGAATGTTTAATTCAATTTTCAATATTCTGAGTTATTCATTTTTATACTAATAATTTTAAATTCTTTAATAAAATTTACCCTACTAAAGAAATCCGTTTTCTGATTAAATATATGGATTGGAACGAAAGGAAGAAGGCACAATTTCATGATCTAATGTGAAAATCGAGCTGAGGAGGAATTTCTAGGATAAACTGAATTCCAAATCGATACCGTTATCCGGAATGTACCTATATGAACCTAGCAGAGGCAGATTGAACACGTTGTCTCTTCGGGCTGCAGGTCTGGAAAAAATACCCATCGTTTCCTCACCGATCGCAGACGTCGCCTCTGGAAAGGTCATTAAAAGTTATCCGGTCGTAATTCTTTACCGAGGTTATACGACAGAATCGTGGGTTTATCTGGATTTCCTATTTAAAATGCTATCTTATTCCTTATTGAAGTTGTCGAATCCCTCGTTTCTTTCATTCGATTTTCTGCCAACCGAAATCTAATTCAATTTATCTCTTTTGCAGTGCAAAAGTTGAGAAAAAAGTTTAATTCCCTACAGAATTTTCCACTCCTGGTTTTGCTTAATTTATTTTCATCGTTAAAATCTAAAATTCCTCAATTTAATGTTAGGGAAAAAGGAAATGAGTTTACTGAGATAGAATTTCACTGAAGGTCTCTTGTTATGAGAGGCAAATTTCGATTATAAATTGCCATGATGGAACAATTATCTCTAGGTACTATGTGACTCTCGTTTTGTAGTTTTGAATTGTCGTAAACCCATGTAGCAAAGAGGCAGAGAAATTAACTTTTACATCAGTGTCTTGGAATCCATGTCACGTCTTGTTCCAAATTGACTAATCCCAAACCAAGATCTCGTACTGTAATCTCCCTTGTCTTAAACTGTCCAAAGTACCAGCAAAGTGAACAGGAACTACATCCTTTACCACCTCGAAATGTCCCTTATATGATCATCCCGTCTTCCAATTGGCTTTCTTACTTTGGTTTAAGGAAACTTATAAGGGTGGCTGTTCGAAATATGACACAAATCCTTTTTCTCCAAAAAAAATATCATATTAGACATGAGAAATAACTAGTTAAAAGTAACTAGTTACTTTAACTAGTTACTTTTTCTGAATAACGATGATGGTAACGAAGTTACTTTTGCAAATAGGTAACGAATTGGTAACTAGTTACATTTTTTCAGTAACGGTAACGTCAAACAGAGTCACTTCGGACATGTGGGGTAAATTCGGACAGCCCTAAATTGACACTTTAAATTACTGAAAACGGTTCCAACTAGAATATGGAATGTTTAAGCCTTATCTGGTTCTAGATCCTAATTAAAACCACTTTGAGTAATTTAAGCGATGAATCTAGGACTTTTCGAAATTACCCCAAATGTCCGAAGTTACCCCGATTGACGGTAACTATAAAAATCCTTACTTTCGAAATATAGTACAGAATTTTTTTTATCAATGGGTCTTTGCCAAAAAGTTGTGAAATTCAGCCTATCGATTTTTTGAAAAAAAATCTCAACTAGCAAAAGTATTTTTTTCACATTAATTGGGATCAAAAATAAAACGAAAATACCAATTTAAGAGAACAAGAATCATTTTTGTAGCGGAGATAAATAATTTATATGTTAGCATGTTTACATGTTTACATGTTTACATGCCCACCGAGTGGACATTCAGTAAATGCAGAAAAATAAATTTCAAAATTATTTTTAAAATATGTACAGTGGAGATAAAAAATTTTAAAAATATTGTAAAAATTTCTTTTTTCGCACTTCATGTGATTGTGCCTCCAGATTTTCGATTATATTTTTATTTAATTAACACTTTTTAAAAATAGGTTACCGGGTGGACATTATTATAAATCGTACGGTACATAATTTGCAGAAATTTTTTGAAGTTGCGAACAATAAACATGTTTCTGCTTATACAAGCACTAGCGTAGGACTAAAAATAAGGAGTTTTTGGCTTTTTTAGATTTTTTAAAGTGATTTTTTCCAAATTCTAGCCTAAAATATGAGGGTTACCGAGTGGACCTGAAACTTCAGGATCAGACTTCTAAGAATTTATAAACATCTTGAAATCTAAAATATTTATCCTTATTCATAATTTTTAGATTTCTTAACTTAATACAAATGACTCGTATGAGTATCAATCGTTTATAAAATTTTGCCATCATTATTTCGCAATTTTAGTTTGTGAATCTGTACTTAGGGACAGGTTGCCGAGTGGAAATTTTGGGTATATTTTAATTTCCCATTTCTAAACAGAGGCACTTAAAATTTTGAAACTTTACCAAAAATTACTTGGAAGTAAGTACTTTATCCCAGTGATATTCAAGAAAATATATTAAATAATGAAAATGTGTAAAACTGTCGGGACGTGAATTTCACAACTTTTTGGCAATAACCCCAACATAGTTTACTGCTTTTGCAACGATTTTTTCATTTCGACTATTGGAATGGCGGCGACATACATATATTTCTCATATTTCTAAAATATAAAAATAACAAAAAGTAACGATAGCTACTTTTTTTGCAAAAGTAACTGAGAAAAAGTTATATTTTGAAACGGTAACGATATCAGTAACTAGTTTCTTTTTTTCGTAATGTAACGGTAACGGTAACTATTCCTTTTAAAAAGTAACTTACCCATCTCTGTATTAGACCCTTTTCCACAAGCAATTACAAAAGTTCATATTTATATTTGATAAATCAAAGTAAAGTTCGTCTGGAACTTTTCCCACTGATAAAAATGATTGCATAATTCAAGAAATTTTTCTTCTTCAGGAAAATGGTCTAGTTTATATAAAGTTTAAAAGGGAAAAGATTGAATGGAATGTAGATTTAAATAAAAAAAGTTGTTACAACTTTTTAAAAGAAAAAATGAGAAATAATAATTTTTTAATTGAAAAGAAGTTCTTTGCGAAGAAAAATTGTATTGGAAATAGAACTTTCTCTATGCTTTTTTTTACGGATGAATAAGTAATCGCAGCTGAAAAGGGTCATGGAAAATGAACCGTGATCATACTTTGGGGACCGCTCGTTTTATCACTATTATTTTTTTTTAAATCTTTTTTTGGTGAATGTTGCCTTTTTACGCCACCGGAGCTGTTAACTCTTCGCCTTGCAAGTAAAGTGGTGCCTATAAACATTTCAGCCTCATTCCTTAGGGTCCATTTTACACCACTTCGCACTAAAGCTTGACCTGCGGCTGGAGAATGCTTTCTTCCACTTAACGACCTCGATCCACAAATTCGCATTTAAATTAATAATTTCCATGAATACCAAAACCCTTAAGATTGTCAACTTCTTCCAATTGTTCCGAATAACAAAACCTCTCGTATCTTGAGGCCCAATAAATTACGATCGAACTCGAATTATTTATTTTTTAAATCATTGTTAAATTTTAGTTTAGTAATTCCCTTAAGTGTCTACATAATTTATCAAAAATGGACATTTTCCACATGATTTTATTCCGCAAAAACCCTAAATCCTAAACTTGAATTCGGAAAGACCCTTATTATTCTAAACTGAATATACCTTCTGAATATTGCACCATCCTATCTTTCCCTAGAGGCAATACGTGATTCCGAAACCCTACTTTCTATGCAGCAAAGCGATTTTGAAATTTCTTCCCGAGCCTTCATTCAAGCACATACGCCCTTTTCAAACGCGAACAAACCCTGGGGCAAAATGCCTCCGGCCTTCTGGGATTGAGGTACAATTCCGTCTCAATTCCAGCTGAAAATTACTTATTTTTTACAGATCCTAGGGTTTACCAACGCCCAGCTCGATTTTCTTTCTGATCGATAAAGCAATGTTTCGAACTTTTCATAACTTTAAACCCTCCTGAGTTGAAAATTTAATAAGACAAATGTCTATAAAAAAGTCTAGTTAAAAGATTAAAATCTGGAATCAAAGGATAATCTAATTAAAAATAACATTAAGAGCTTCATTTAGTAAAATTTAGTATACTGAAAATCCTTTTATAAGTTAAGGTTATTAATTTAAGTAAAGTCAATCAAAACTATCATAAGAAGGAATCCTGCGATCTCCAAGAAAAATCTTTTAAAGATGGGAGTGTCGTAACTAATTATTAATTCATTCTGCAGGTTCTTTTCAGAGAAACTTTCTTTCAACTTTCTTCATTAAAAACTAATCGCATTAGTTTGAAAGCTTCTCCACTTCTCAATATAATCTCATCTGTTATTATTTTCTCAGACCAAAGATTACTAAGATTCCTGATAAACTAACTCTTCCTGAGTATATACTCCAATTTATTTTTTTCAGTTTTCAGGTCCAATTCCAAAAATTTGAAAAAGATCACTGGTCTTGTGATGATGACATGGCGCCGTCGTCATCGCGACCATTACCCCAGCTACGAATTTCACCACCAAAATATTGGATACACTCAACAAGGGCTAAAACTCTGAAAATTTGCAGTTCCTAGAAGAAAAATTGAGCACTTAGCCATCATGATGAACGTCAGCCTAAACGAGAGTCTCAACAGTACCACAAATTCCACCATGATCAACAATTGTCCCACAAATCTCTCAATAACTTCGTTAATAGCCCAAGTCATCTATTCTGGTGTCTGCATAGCAGGCCTTGTAGGCAACACCATGGTTATCTACGTTGTTGCTCGCTTCTCCAAAATGCAAACTGTTACCAACATCTACATCCTCAACCTAGCAGTAGCAGACGAGTGTTTCCTAATCGGGATCCCCTTTTTGCTAACCACAATGTCAGTGGGTGCCTGGACATTTGGCACAGTGATGTGCAAAATCTACATGACATCAACCAGCATCAATCAGTTCACAAGCAGCATCTTTATCTTTATCATGAGTGCAGACAGATACATCGCTGTTTGCCACCCAATTTCTTCTCCTCAGTTCCGGACTCCTTTCATCTCCAGGATTGTGTCAGTTGGTGCCTGGGTGATGAGTGCCATATTTATGATCCCTGTCGTCCTTTATGCCAACGCCTTACCAAGCGAAAATGGTTTGCTCAGCTGCAACATCTACTGGCCAGACGAACATGGTGGACAAACAACCTTCACACTCTACACCTTCGTTTTAGGCTATGCAATTCCTCTTATTCTTGTGCTAGTTTTCTACATCCTAGTGCTGAGGAAGCTGCAGACAGTGGGGCCTCAGAATAGGTCTAACGACAGGAGGCGTTCGAACAGAAAGGTTACCACAATGGTGCTAACTGTCATAGCTGCCTACATTTTTTGTTGGGCACCGTACTGGATAACCCAGATGTCTCTGATTTACACTGAACCTAACGAGTGTCAATCTGAACTGACCATCACGATTTTCCTCATGGCAGGAGTCTTTTCCTACTGCAACAGTGCTATGAATCCTATTCTCTACGCTTTCCTCAGTGACAACTTCCGGAAAAGCTTCGCGAAAGCTTGTACTTGTGCAGCTAGTAAGGAGGTGAATGCTAATCTCCACTTCGAGAACAGTGTATTTCCGAGGAAGAATAAGGGTAACAATGAAAGGCTCCAAGCTGATAGGATGGTGGTTTCTGCCCAGTCAAAGGCAGAGCTTGAGGAAGAAGAAGATGAACGGGGGTTGTTGATTAGTAAAACCTCAACAACAGGGGTCACAATGACATCGAGGACAAATATCACGATTAGTAGTGGATCTAGAGATCAAGAGGAACAGGAGAGGAGGGATAAAGATGTCCTGAAGAATGGAGCACAGCACACTTTGCTGACACAGGTCTAAGATTTTGGGTGGATGATGGATTTTTAGTGGTTGCTATATCCTAATGGTAGCACATTGTGTCGTGTGTCACACCCTAATGGTTGGTGGTAATGTGGTATCATAATTCATCAGAGGGAATCGGAGACTTGGAGGGTAGAAAGATCAATGTGTTGCCAATGAAGAATTATTTATTAGGGACTTTGTATAATATGGAAAGAATGCGAGATAAGAGAAAGTGAGAAAGATTTGTGGGAATGCGTGTGATCATATCAGCTATTGCATCTTGCAGCGGACACTTAAAGGGTAATATTTCGAGAGAGTGGTGTATCTGGAACTATTTTAGATGATTAATACAAGAAAAGGATCGGATTTTTTTGCGTGGGTAGCCTAATTTTAAAGGTTTTTTAAAAATATGGTTTCTTTGTCAAGTTTTCATATTAAATTTCCATATTTTTTGAAGAGCCTTAGTTTTCTATTCATCAATTCTATTAATCTATTCATTCAATTCATTCAATTCTATTCATCTATTCATTCAATTCATTCAATTCTATTCATCTATTCATCAATTACAGTTTTCTATTCATCAATTACAGTTTTATACTCATCAATTACAGTTTCTATCCAACTAAAGTTTCCTTATCAATTTTAACTCAAGATGGGATCGTCAATTGTCCAAAGGACCTAAATAGTGCAGGACTTCCGGGTCAAGCCTGTTATTATTTCATGTTCAGGGTAATGTTACAATATTAGAGACTGTTTTTTGCATTTATAACCAATGCACCTAGACACTAACCAAGAAGCAACTTGACTGTTTTTATGACAGATAGAATTTGAGATACTTTTTTGATATTACAAATTATTTATTTCTGCTGATAAATTCCACCAAAAAGGCATTATATAAATCTGATTCCAAACTCTATCTGATAAAAAATATTCCAAATTCAAAACTGGACCTAATCGACTCCAGCCATCTTTATGCTTCTCCAGATAAATAATGTAAGTATTTTAATGAATCGTAACATTTATCGATGTGTAATCTAGTTAAGAAAGTATATTGGAATGCATGAAAGAAGAACTTGAATTAATATTTTCTTTTAAAATTTATAGCAAAGAATACGACAGAAGAGTATTCAGTCTTTTCTACTTTGTAGCAATTTTTTATAAATATTTCAATACATTTTCTAGAAGTTTAACGCCTATCTGGTTTTAAGCTGTTTGGGGTTACTTTGTAAAAAGAAGGAAAAATACATTACAATATGAATGAGGTCTGACTACATTTCTCCTTCGACACTTGTTGCATTCTCGTTTACTGAAGTAGACGCCTACTATATGAAGTAAGTCACGTAATATCCGCCACATTACATTCAACCAAAATCCAGAAATGTAATTTTGCATTCATCAAATTTCTCCACAAAATTTTTTTCTTAACTTTCTTATTTTGTATCTGCTGTTGCAAACTTAATAGTAAAAGTTTTTGAAAAAACTATTTTTAAACTGCGATTTCTTTTAATTGCCGTAAAATCTTCAACTAATTTCAAATGACTCATAATGTCTGATAAACGAGGATTTACGTTTCTTCATTATAGTGTGACGTAATAACATTTTAACGACTTTGGCCTTCTTGCTTTATGGATCTTATTCTTCAAACCGGCTACGCGCCAATCAGATTAATACAAGAAAAAGTGATATTGAGAAGTTAACATGGTGATAATGTCCATTAAGTGAAGATTATTATTTGAGTGGCTTTTATTTTTTCGGAGATAAGCGAGATGCTTTTTTTATTGATTTTATACTATGTAGGAATTGTTGAGTGTAGAGTAAATTGTACTTCAGATTTATTTCTCAATTTATCTTCTGCTCTTTAATTTTTTATACTTCATTGAAAAACTGAAGCTGATTGATTAATGAAAGTGCAACAAGAATTGAAGAGGCTAGCAACCGTTTGAAGCTTTTCTTTAATAATTTTATTATTCCATTTCTTTATAATAGTAGTAATTGTCAAATGTGATATTCAAATTTGAATTTGTGAATGAATAAATCGTATGTCAAGTAGCTTTAAATCGGATGTTTTCTGCAAGTGGTGTATGAAAATGTATGAGAACGTCTACTTCGAATCGTTAAATTTTACTAGATTTTACTAATCTAATTTACTAATTTTTCAATTTTACTAATCTACCTAATTTAAATTTATTTTAAATACAATTTTAAATACATTTTAAAGTGAATAATATTCGACATCATTGAATTCTGTAATTAATACGAAAACGGGTCATAAATCATTGAAAAGTTTTGGCATTTGAAATCAGGGCAAAATTATTTAGTGACACAAAATGGAATGAACTTTTGAAAATTTACAGTTTAGAAAAACATAAAACATATAGACGGTAAATTGGTATATAAAAATAAAATTAATCTTGCTAAGAGAACAAAATTTACGAGAAAACGTGACCTAACACTTTGATAAACTCTAAGCGACCTTGAAATAAGTGACTGTAGTAAAACAGAAAAATTGCAAAAAGATAAAATTTGTCAATCCCCTTTTTATTATTCTTAAAGAGATCATAAAGGATAATGTGTGAGAGATAGGTAATGGCTCTATACGTATCTAACGTAGCGTGTCGTTATTCTTGTTAAACGAGATCCAGGTTATCGCGACATTTATCCATGGTCTATGGACCTTTTGATAACATGCTTTCACGTTATAGTCAGATCTACTCACAAGGTACTTTTCGGTCAAAGGCCACCGCATGTAACTTGAAACATAAAGAGTCCCCATAATAGTATTACAGTGTCATCAAAGTGCCAGTACAGAGATGGGTGTTAAGTAAATATATCGAACGTGGTGACACCCTAATATCTCCAATCAGGTGTAACTTATCGATTTCCTCTGCCACTTCCCCATACGCGAATTCTTCTTCCGTCTGATTCCCTCAGTTGAAATTTGAATATTTTATTCAACGTGATCCGTTCAAGAAATCGTGAATTGAGCCTCCGGATAGTATAACCACACGTAAAATTTTCCTGGCTGTTCAAGTTGGCCCTTGATGCTTTGAAAATCGTTTTCCGAAAATTAAATTTTTAAACTTACCGTATTGTAGGAAACTTTTGCTTGCAAAAAAAGTTGCATCTGTTATAGTTTCTTAAATAAACCAAAAAAATGGAACTTTTCGGAAAACAAAATTTATTTAATATTTTCACTTCAACTCGCTGCGAAAGACGCAGTTATTGGGATTATTCTATAAACTATTTTGAAGATGATGTGCTATTGAAAATTTTTTGTTTCTATTATAGGAAAAAGTTATTAATTTGTCAAACAGTATCGAAATAGTGTTTGCCAACTTTCAACTTTATCGAGGGAATTTTGAGAAAGCCCAAACTTCCAGCGGAAGAAATGTTCTTTAAAGTATAATTAAGTTTTCTGGAAAATATTACTTCAATTGAACTGACCATTAACAAACTGAGTATTCAGTCTGTTTTCATCCAGCGCGCATAGGCATGGAACTCCGGAGACTCGCCCGGAACGACTTGCAATGTACAATATTCAAGTGGAAATTTGTTTTATCAACGAAAGAATTTTACAATATATTGACAAATTATATTGTATATTGTAAAATTCTTTTGTTGATAAAACAAATCTCCATTTGAATATTGTACCTTTTATTTTCCCATAAAGAGTAAAGTTAAATTAAAAGAAGAAATCAATATACCGAATAAATTAAACTTAAGGTTAACAGGATGTTCATTTGTCTCAAAAGGAATCCTTTTGCAGTAAATATAAGCAAACATAGTCCTCTTGCGAGAAACTTCACCTAATCTTGAAGCAAATTCAAATTCACGTGATTCAAGATAAAACACGCAAGAGGACAATACTTCTGTTTCAAGACAACTTTTTCTCTGATTGATATATTTCGTTGTTATCATTTAGTTTCTTTCAAATGTAAATTTCCTCGTTTGGTATGTTTGTCAATAAAAGTTTCTGGGAAATTGTTTTGTATAAGTTGTTTCTTAACAAGTTGCAAATTTTCTTCATGAAATTTTTGATGTGATAATCTTATAGCTTTATCAACTAAACTATTAACCATTCCTACTTTATGAAACCATGGATGAGAAGATAAATTTAAGCATCTGCGTGAATAAGTTGGTTTCCTGTACCAATTATTGATCAGTTCATTCTTTTCATCCCTTATTACTTATTAATCAAAAAAGTTTAAACAATTATTATTTTCTTTTTTATATATAAATTGCAAATCTTTATGATAAGAGTTAAAAACATCAAGTATATGTTCAATTTTATCTTTTGGAACGCATAACAATGCGTCATCCACAAATCTAAAATAAAATGGGACATCAAATCCTAATTGATTCAAACAAGTTTCGTCTAAATCTTCCATTACAATTTGCGCAAGTATAGGTCTAAAGTAATTTGAACATGAAAGGAAATCCAAACCGTGGATAAAATCTTCAGTTGGTAATTTTCAGTACATGTTTCAATTTTCTTCCATCGAAATTTTTTTGAGTAAATCGACATATAATCGTGATAATGTGATATATAATCGTCGAGAATTTTAGTTTTATTAATTTTGTCTTCGAACATCCAAATACCTTTTATATGGGATTGTGGTTCATTTAAACTCATATATTCTCAATATAAACTCATATTTCATTTCTGAAATATCTTGCTAATTCTTCAACTGGATTATTACAATACGGAATAATTATTCTTAATGGGTTGTTTGGTTTTACAGTTAATCATGGGATATTATTTTGATGTGCAATAATATTATTTTAATCTAAAGTGAATCTTTTATTCTATTGTCACAGTCTTTTGTTTTTCGATTCCTCATTTTGCTACAGATTAAAATGATACCTTCGGATTTTCTGTGTTGTGAATTTTAACTAATCCGTAGTAAATTGATATTACTTTTTCATCTGTTGTGATCTTACATCTTTTTATGTCACCAAAATAACCGTTTTTTCTCCATGTATCTGATAATTTGAAAGTGCTTTTTCTTAACAGTTTTGTTAGATCACTGTCAATCTTTACGTAAATATTTTTGTCACCTAGAACTTCCTTCACTTTTTGATTTTAAAAGTTTTTTCCATTGCTAACGCGACTCTACCTTTGTCTGCTTTAATAAATAAAATATTAGGATGTTCTTTCAGAAATTCTTTAGTACATTTTATGTTTTTGGCAATTTCTTTATCTTCAACAGTAACTTTTTTGGTTTTTTAAAAAAAGATATCTGCTATTTCAACTACACTTTACGAAAATCTTGTCCGTTTTGCATAGGAATTTTGTCTAAGTTAAATTCAACATCTTTTACAATCTCTAACATTTTATTTTCTCTGCTCATAAAATTTGATGTTCCAAAGTTTTCTTCCGTTCTTACTAGATTTTGAACCTCTGGAGAGATAGTTTCTTTATTTAAATTCACAAACCAAAGATCATTAACATTTCCTAAATTTTGTGTCATGGTTTCTACATTCATTCTTATCTTTCCATTTTCATCAATTATAAATTTAACTGCAAGATTATGTTTGTTATTTTTCAATAGCAAATGTTTAAATTTATGAATAAGTTGTTTCTCTACTTGTAAACCTTGTTTATTTTTGTACACGATGTTTTTTTTCAGTTAAAGAATTCATAAAAACGATGTCATCTATTATAACTTCTAGTCTGACCGTTAATCGTTTTATTTATTTTTCTAAAAACTCTAGGTTCCTAAAAGTCTCAGAAATTTCCAAATTTAACAATTGTCTTTTTAAATCAATTTGTACATTTTGAAACTTTTTGTTTACAGAAGTACATGTAAAATTGTAAACATGTAAATTGTACATGTAAATTGTAAAAAAATTCTTAAATGAGTTTGGAAATTATTAACTTTTTTATGATATATTATACTGGACTGTCTGCACTTAATTAAAAAGTCACTTTTAAAATGAATAACAGTGTAACTGTTTTGAACTTTAAACCAATCTTTCGTTGTCCAATAGGCTTCTCCATAAGTGTGTTTTATTTCCTATAGTAATCTATTATGCAGATTTATAGCCATTGAAATAATACATATATTTAATTTGTTTGATGTAAAATTATAATACTTTTTTGTATAACTTTGGACCTTTATAAGATCTTCATTAGAATCTGTCAATTTTAAAATCATTTGAAATCAAAATGAGTACTAAATGAAGTTCTGGCAATATCCCTATATTTTATATGAAATATTGAGTTCCTATGCAGTAAATATTTCCACAAATATGTCATTCTGTAAAGTAGAGATTTCGAGGGACATAAAATATCAAACGCAGGTAAGGAAATGGTCTCGAAATTCCAATTTGTGTTAGAAACTGCACTTAGTTTGTTGCAGGTATGTACTTAGGTACGTGTGCTTGCCATAGTGCATTCTACGGTAATCAGACGTGGCGAGAATTCGCCTGCAGAAGCTCGAATGCAATTCCCGAAATTCTCGACATTCTTTCACGAACTTTACCGACAAATCGTGCTAGCAAAAGGGTTTTGAATTGTCTTGATTTGATGTGTAAAATATATAAGTATCTATCCGCTTGTTAATTTAATATCTATCAAAATCCTCATCGTACGTCAAAACCTGGTAATCTTAAAAAAATAAAAAATAACTCTTTTTTTCGTGTACTATTTGGTTAAAAAATACATTTCAAATAACTAAGTAAAGCTTGTTAGAAGTGATCTCAATTTTCATTCAAGTAAAGTTTATACTGCTTTTAATCTAATATAAATTAGAACTTATACCTACGCATCAAATATTATTTTCTACTATTTTTTTGTAATTATTTTTCATTTTAAAAAAATAATTTCAAGTAAACTTAAAAAAAAATTCTAAACTGAAAGTATTGCTTCGATTCGAAGAAAGACGAGAAAGTTGATTGATATTGTAATAATATTAATTATTAATTATAATAAATATGCTGTGACTAAACGTATAGGAAGTACGCAACGATCTCGAAGATGCGACGGTTGGTTGTATAATTTAGATAAATTAAATTGTAAATTTATCGGATATCGACTGTTATCTATACCATGTATATTTATTGTATATATATTATATGATCGAGTCTATTACTATATAAGAATTATATTGGTGTTACAAACTCGACCGGATGTCTAAATAAATTAATAATATCCAAAGCTTTACGTATATTTTTCTCATAAAAGAAAATTTTTATTGGAAAAAAGGTTTGAGTTCAAACATTGTCATTTCTACGTGATTCAATAAAAACATTGTGGTTGAAGGAAATCCGATGTGCTTTTATTCTAGTTGGAATATATATTTATTTTATTTGAATTTAATCCACTTTCAAATTCAATTTTAAATCAAAGAGAGATAGAGAGATGCCTTTTTCTGTGTTCTTTAAACATTATCTCCTTTTATTAAAAAATAGCTTTTCTTTATTTTTCATTATTTTTTTATTCCTGAATTTATATAAAGTAAGGTTATCAAAGTAGAAACATATTTAAAGAAACAAAAAGTATGAACGATCATATTAAATATGGAAACAAAAATTTTTGAAGAAGATGGTTGACGTAGCCATACTTTTACTCTCAGAGCACTATAAATATCAACATAGGAGTCATTACTGTCTGAACTCTCTAAATGGCAAGTGAAAAAGCGCATCGCTGCATCTTCATTTTTTTCGATAGACTTTTACTTGAGAGGATGAAAGAAAACTGATGCTTGTTTCATTTTGTCTGTCAGCCAATAACCATAAATTATATGGTGTTATTCGCACTACCATCAGGTTAAAAATACCGCGTAAGAAGGAAACATTTGTGACCTAGAGAAAAAGTGTTCATATTCATAGAAAATTTCTCTGCTGGATTTTAAATTTACAAAATGATTTTTCATTCTTAATTTTTAACAATCTATGTAAACAGCAAATTATTATTTTACTGTCATTTGCTGTACATTGAATATGAAAAGCACTCAACAGTAAACTAAAAAAATGTATGTTTGTCTTAATGGATGGAAGATTTTAAGTAAAATTTGTTTATTCGTGTTGTCAATGCATGCATGTGATGATCAGATAGGAGCAAATTCTGCTGGCTATTCGCGTTTCGGAGTTGAAACGTGAAATCTGTGAAACACATAGCACGTTGACAGGAATGAAACGAGTGCCAATCTCGTGTCACTTCACCTCGAATACGAATTACACTTTAAACCCATGCCAACTGCGATGATCATTCACCGTTAGTATTGAATTCTTTATGCTCCAGGCGATTTGCAACTGGAGATGCTGAAATATTTGTAAAATATTTTTCATCCAGATTTCGCGCAAACCTGTATTCATAAGCATTTATTTAAAAATAAAAAGTAGACGTTAAAAAAGAGGAAACTTTTGAAACGAAAACAAATTATAAATATTTCTTTCCTTCCACGATTTTGTATTTGTATTTGTACAAGTTTCTTCAGCATTTTTTACTTATTTCTCAACATCTCAGCAAGTCGTTGAATCCGAGAAAACTGCACAAAATAAAAAGCAATCGAAGAAAAATGAAGACAGAGCGAAAATTGCCCAAGAGTAATGAAGTATCTGATAAAAATTGCTACCAGGGCATTTACTGTTACAAGTTTACGATTTCGACAACTACGAACCGCGAACGTGCTCTAGAAATTACTTGCGACCATATGATTCTCATGTGTGGAGAAAAGTTCAATCTCTGTTTCTCTTTTCGCTAAATACATGTGTTTTACGAGTCGAGAAAATTTTCTCTCATTTCTGGAACTTTTCTCAAGATGTGAAAATTGCGAAAACCAGGGTACATACATAAACCGAGATTAGTGATTGTGTAAAATAAGTTTACTGTTGTTAAGTCCAAGATTCGAAAGGATTTAATAAAAGTTTAAGAGTAAAGTTGACAGTTGCTGTTTTTAGATCGTCTCTCTAAATTTAGGGAATATAATGTAATATACAAGAAATAATTATATGTGATTTTATGAAAAATATTGTGTATATTATGTGTACATTAGACTTAAGCAATTACACAAACGGAAACATTAACATGTACTCGAGCACACGAGATTTAAAAAATAAATGATTGTTGTATATACACTATGAAGGTGCCTGCATCGAGAGAATGTAATATTAATTTGGTTTCCATTGCGTATCTATAATATAATGTACGTTTTAAATGTGTACAAGACTTTGAATGAAATTATAATTTTCTATATATGTACTTTTGAATGTTAACGTGTATCTAAGGTGGGCCATAAAGAAAATAAATTATCAATATGTAAATTATTTTTGTCAGTTCATCCCTTTTCCTTGTTTCTTTTTATCTTGTTTAACTTCAATTTAAAGTTTTAGTTGCATATATTTTATGAAGAAGAAAACATATACAAAAATCTATCGTACATTTAAAATAAATTTTTCCTTTTTTCTTTCATGTTTTTAAATATTTTTAATTTTCTTATTCTATACTGTCAAAGAGAATAAAAAAGCATTCAAACTTTCTAGAAAATTTTCGTTTATAAAATAAATTAGCTAAAGTGAAACTGTTCGAAATATTCTGTGGAATGAAAACGGCTGAATAAACCAGGTAAATCTTACAAAGAGGTTTTATAATCTATTGTCTTTGCTCAGAAACGAGCTTTAAGATGAAATATATCCTGTATCGTGCATATATCGCACACCACATTTCCCGGGGTGGAGATTCGGTAATGACGTCGAATTTCTCGAGGTTCTATTAACTAAAGCATGAAACTCCTCGGGCTTGATGGGACTTTTCGATGAAAACGAAGTGAAGTGCATGAAAACGAGCATCCCCAGTTTTCTTGCATCTTGTATTCAAAGTTTTCACACAAAATTGATAATGCAAATTTCAAAAAGGAGTATGAGAATATTTTATATAAATTTCCTGCTTTGAAAACTCTCGAATTTCTAATCTAATTTGAATTTTTATACTTTCCTGACAAATAAGGAGTTCTTTAATTGAGGATTTTTATTTATCATTTTTTATTTCAATATTTTCAAATTTATATACACAAAGAACATAAAAGCGATTCTAGAAATGTGCAGAAATTTTAAATGTCACCCTTGAATAACTTTCACTCTACCATCAATGAAAAAAACATAAATTATAGAAAAATACCAGAAGTTTTTTTCTATCAATCTTCGATAAATCCTTTAGAATTTGCAAAATTTATTATTCTCTCGGAAAAGTAAGCTTCTGAAACAAGAGTTGAAATCTTGGAGGGATACTCATTTTCTGAAGCTTCTCATATTTTCCTAGTCGAATCGCTTTGCATGCAAAATGTGATGATGAAACCAGATCAAATGGTAAAGTGAGTATTGATTTACAATTATGGTGTCTCCGAGAGTCGCAAGAATTACGATGAACATGAATATGTCAAAAAGAGAGAAGAAAAGGAAACGGAAACGGAAGCGCTAGAGGAAATAAAAAAAATAGAACAAAAAAATGAAAAAGAATGGGAAGAAGAAGGTATGCATAATTAATTAACGGACCGTGTCGCTAAATTAGCTTCTCTCTAGCGCTCAATTAGATCTAGGAGAACGAACTATGACCAAGGAAAATCGAAGTTAGGAATTATCTCCACAGGAATCTCGCTCCTTTACCTTCGCTTGGGTTATTAGCGAAATTATAAGAGCTAAATGAAAATCTGAAGTCTTATTCGTTAAAAAATTAACAGAAATTTTTTCTTTCGAGAAATGCGATAAACTTTTATCAATATAGCGGGAAAATCAAATTTATTATTATTTCCATTGATGAAAAATTTTATTACTGACAATAAAGCATTCAATTTCTATATCAGAAAAGTTAGATTTTTTCGAGATTGTAGAAGACTGACGTAAAGATTGAAAGGTTGCTGATAAAATTCGATTCAATCAGCTGAATTTTGACAGAAGAAAATTATCATTTAGTGTTGCCTTGTAATTGGAAAGTATTTTTATTACAAAAATTTAATGCAACCTTAGTGGTGCCCTTGTCCTTTTCTAAAGTTTTTTTTTCTGCTTTCACAGCATCGCACTCTCACCTCGATTATACTCAACGACTTTATTCCTTCTTTTTAATTACAAATTAGATTTCGCACATATTTTCATTAGCCTTACTTATAACCTCGATGTTATCTTCCTTAGCTGCAAATACACCGAAAATTAATAATAAACGAAAATATCTCAGGTTATCATGTGCAATGACGCCATCAACGCATGATTGCCCGGGACCTCAAGATGATTACAATTTAATGAAAAAAACAACCTTTCACTCCATATAAAAATTCAAGGGCACCAGACATCGATGCCCACATATATTTCTTATGAGCTCCTAAATTTTCAGCCCTATATTTGCGTTTCTCTAATAATAAACCAGTTGAATATAAAGATATTCCATATCTTTATATTCCGGGAATGTGATACTGGAATGTGATTATGAATTCATATCATGGAAATGAGGGTTCTGAAGCCCTTCTAAAATAATTTAAAATGACGAAATTGAACTTATTTTACAAAATAAAATTTGGACCGCAGTTAACATCAATGCTCCGTTATGACTTTTATCATTTCTCAAAATTACAGATCGATAAGGGTGATTGCCAAAAAGTTGACCATATTAGGCCACGAAATTTCCGAAAAAAATTATTATTCCATGCCGCCTACAATATTTTTTTTTTTAAATACGACCATGCCGAGAGAGTATAAAAAACGAAATAGAGAGATCAAGGAATATATTTGTGATAGTTAAGAATTCTATACGAAAATAACTCCTATACGTACTCCTGCGTAATAAGCATGGAGTCTTACTTGAGTTCTGAATATTTTTAAGTAATGTGAATGCATAGGAAGTTGATGTACAACTTTAGGAATGGAAATCATTTTCGTGAAGTTTGAGAGGAAAAAATGAAGTCGAACGTCCCTAACCTCAAAAGTCACTAAGTGTGCAATGTGTGACATTCGATCTTGACAATATAAATATTTGAAGAATCTTTTAAAAATTTCCCAAAAATAGGTAAAAATTATTGAAAATATTAAAAACATTTGTGATTGCGCGATTTTTTGATACTGACTACACATCTTCAATATATCCTTTCTTTTAATAAAAATTTAAATTAATAGTTCGATAAATATTAAATTTTGTAAAACATATTGTGCAAAAATAGTGATTATTATTGTCTACTATTTGAACATTACTGATGAGAAATCGGTTTGCAACTGTATGAAAATCTTTGTTAGCCTAAAATTAGCAAACCTACGTCGTATTTTGAGTAGTTTAAATCACGATCTTCGAGTTTTATCTTAAAATAACTAAATCGTAAAACCTAACACAAAACTTGGGGATAGACTTTGGATCGATTTTTCGCATTTTTAACTGTAAAATATTAAACTTATCACTCCATAATCATCTTTTTAAACTAATTTCAATCGATTTTCATAAGCGTAAATTATTAAAGAAAAATTTTTTGATATTATTTAGAAATTATCTATTTTAAATTTTGTAGTTTGGGACAACGCGTAACCCGACATTTTTCAAATATTTTTATTTATAATTTTTGAACAAAATCGTCTAAAATTTTTAAACTTTCCTAAATTGTTCCCTGATATGTGACTACTTTGCTCAGATATATTTAGAAATTATTAAATTATTATTAAAATTAATTAATCACAGGATATGTAAAAAATGATAGAGACTTAAAATAGTCAACTTTTTGTCAATCACCCATTTAATTATTTTAATTATAAGTCCGCTGAATGTAATTTTTAAAATATGATTGCTAATTCTATTATGGCGACCATGATATAAGTTTTACCTGATTTTATATTCGGTGGACTTATAATTAAAATAATTAATATACCGATCTGTAATTTTGGAAAATGGTAGAAGACATAACGGAGCATTGATGTTAAGTGTATGTGATATATAATGGCGTCACGAATTACCGACGGATTTTTTATTTACATTCAGCGGGTTTATTAAGAGAGAAATACAAATATAATGCTGAAATTTTGGGAAATTATGAAGAATATATTTAAGCATCGATGTTTGGTGCGTTTCAGTTTTTATTTCGAAAAAAAAGTCAAAAATAATTTTTTTTCAAAATAAAAATTGAAACGCACCACATATCGATTCCTTGATATATTCCTTATTATTTCCTCAAATTTCAGCACTATATTTGCATTTCTCTCTTAATAAAACCGCTGAATATAAATAAAAAATCGGTCGGTAATTCGTCACATCATCTCTGGTATGTTTCAATTTTTCTTTTGAAAAAAAATTATTTTTGAAATTTTTTTCACAATAAAAACTGAAACGCACCAGACATTAATGCCTAAATATATTCTTTATTATTTTCCAAAATTTCAGCATTATATTTGCATTTCTCTCTTAATAAACCCGCTGAATGTAAATAAAAAATCGGTCGGTAATTCGTGACGTCATTTTGTATCACATACCCTTAACTCCTTCTGAATTTATGAGAAGTAAGTTCCTTTTTAAAAATTGATTCCATGTTTCCGGTGAATAGAAAATCTTTAAGAATGGTTCACAATTTCAAAATTATTAGATTTTTACTAAAGCAGAGAGATCTCTACTCTGTGCGATTTATTTCCTTTGAAATAAATTTAAATTTTTTGAAAAGGCGGAAATAAAATATAAATTAAAACTATAATAAAAATATTAATTAAAAACTGCAGACCTTATGAGACTTTTATCTTGTTTATAACTCGATATAACGAGATATTTTATTTGAGAATCTGCACCAATAAAATTTCTCATTCTTGGATAAATTTTCTTTCTCCTTCTTGAAAATGAAAGCACGTAAACACGTAAAGCAATTGAATAGCATTAACGAGTCGAATATGTTTTTATACCCTCTACATCTTCAAATTAAAATAATATAATAGGATTAGTTGTAATTAACAATTTTCTGTGCAATTACACAATTTACAATCCTTTACGGCGTCCTGTTTTTAAAGCTATTGCAATTTAACAGGACGAAATTGAAATGAACTACAAGTGAAATCACGTTCTTAAGTATCCACATTTCACAATATTGAAAAGTTCCTTCAATTTTTGAAAAATTTTAACTTTAAATTTTTATTTATTGGAAAAAATGTGCGCTTTATGTATTATTTGAATCTTTCTCTCAAATAAAGAAAAACCGTATATTTATTTACTTTAATTAAAGTACCTACGAGAATTAAATTGTGCGTAACAAATAAATTTTAATTTTATGAATCAATTTTCTTGGTTTATGGATTTTTAAACAATTTTAGGTAATAAATTTTAATTTAAAAAAAGACAGAGAAAAACTTTGTAATATAATTTTTGAAGGTAATTGGAAGATAATTTTATATGTAGAAAAAAATAAATAATTTAATAATATTATAATATATATATATAATAATATATAAATAACCTATTGAACACTAAACTTATTGAAGATGTCAAAAGTATGTTTGCGACATGTAATAAAATAATGTTACATTTTCTGCATTATCGACGAAAAATAGAGCTGTGGTGCCATCTTACAGGTTTTTTTTTACTCTCTAGCATATTTTCCTTCGGATGATTTCACAATAAAGTTTATATGATAAACAGAAAAAAGAGAAAAATCTAAATATTTATATTTAAATCTCAACCGATAATATGGCATTGTCCAGAAAATTCTGAAACCTCATTCAATAATCTTCCAAAAAATTTTAAAATATTCTCTACTAACTAACTAACTCTAATAACAATTCTCAATACTAATTTAAATTTAAAAAATAAATGCAAGGATTATAGGATGCAATTAAAATGTTGAGGAATAAAAAAGAAATTATTTTAGATTAAGGAATTAAGAATCTAATGTACTAAAATTAAATTCTTTAATTGTTGATTATATTTTTAAAAACGTACTATGGTTCTGGTTCAGTGCCAACCAGTATATAAAGCCCACTTTATTTTAAATCAGTTTTCCCAGACTGTTTGACGTTGAGTATGTTTTTTTACCTTTAAAAAAACGAAATGAATTCTTTCTTATATGCTTATCTCAATCGTATTTTAAATATCATAATAATTTGCACATATATGACTTACATATTTATTTATATAATACAAATCAATCACAGATTTTACGGTTTTTTATTTGTTTATGTTTAATGTATTTTTCTTCCTAAAAGCTTTGTTTAAAAGCACTTTACTGTGGGATTTTCAATACATAAAGTCGTCCTCTGAACGTGTTAAATTACTGACATCGTGAATGACACAGAGTCCCCAAAGCAATATCCTTTGAACAGAGCCTGTAAAGGCTTTCCCCACAATTTGCTAGCTCGAGGACGTTTGCAGAGCCAAGCTGTCGAATGAACTATCGTTCGTCACATGCATGCACCATGGTGCATGCATATATCTAGGAATACTGCAGTATTCCTAGATATATATGCACAATATATTTTACAGCTAGTGTTCACACAAACTCATACGCAAATTAACAAAGATAAACTACGCATTCAGAATTCAATTAACCCAGAAACCTGAATGAAATAATTGTTGGTAATATCAATATTAGTAATTGTCAAACAACAAATATTCAGGTTAATATAAAAAAATAACGACTATTATTCAAATTAGTCCTTAAATTGGATAATTTAACTTCAAAGTTCATGAAAGTTTATATGGAGTTCATAAAAACATTTTCCGAGAAGAGTTTGAATATTTAAATATAGTTTTGTAGATTGAATATATAGTGAAAAGACACGCGTAACACTTCCAAAAGAAGAAATAAAAATAAATAATTACAAGGCTAAGCTGACTCAGCTGACTTTCTAAACTAATGTTATATTTCTAGATGAATGAGTAGAAAAACCCATAGTACAGGTCTACAGGATACAAATATATTTTAATTGTGACACTCAGAATAAAAAATTTAATTTAAAAATTGAATAAAACAAGAAAAAAGTGTTTTTTTTAGTTTCACTTCCTTTAAAAAAATCTAACGTTACGTGTATCTGTTTATTTTATCTTTTTCTATACAGTTGCATCCGTCGATGCACATCATTCAACTGCAACAAGTGTCTCTCAATTTATATTTACCAAGTGATTTACGATTTCAATATTTATTGACTTTCATCCGTTTCATTTTATCATCAAATGTGATATTGTAAAGCATTGCAAAATATTTGATATTTGGTAAAGGATTATTAAATATTCATAATACTAAAAAATTTATATAATTCTTCAAAATTTATATACTATTCATTCTACTAAATTCATACTGTATTCATACTACTCATCTTCTCAATTTTTTATAATTCTATTTTGTGAATTGAATTCGTATGAATTCGTATATTCGTATATTCGTATATTTTCGTACATATTCGTATATTTAATCGTATTATAATTTAATTTAAAATATTTATAAAAATAATGTTGAGGAAAAAGAAATTAAGGGTATTTGTTACATAATAACATCATGTAATGCGAATGAGAGTTTTAACGATCTTTTATAAAAATTAAAAATGATCCAATTTATCTTATTTCACAAAATAAAATTTGTACCGCAGTAGATATCGATGCTTTATTATGTCTTTTATCATTTCCCAAAATTACAGATCGATATACATTTATTATTTTAGTAATAAGTCCGCTGAATGTAAAACTAGATACAGATTCTTTTTGTAACCAAATATGTAGTTTCAAATTGAAAAGCCTCTTCAATTTTTATGAGGCTTTTATCTAAGAATGATATTGTATTGTTTTTAAATTGGAGTCACACTTTTTTTAAATTACATAAAAAATCGACATATGACTCTTTTGACATGTATTGACTCCAAAATGTGAAAGTTTTTGTTTCCTTCAAAATGTTTAATTCAGGTTCTTTGAAAAAGGCACGCAGTGTTAGCCAAAACGTCAGAATTAATAAACAAACTTTCAACAAGTTTCGTTTTTTATTTTACTTGAAGACTGTAAGTTTTAAGACCTACAAAAATACTTCCTCACATATACATCGATAGTAGAAGAAAGAATTGATTTCTCATCAAGTCTGATATTAAAACCAGATAAAGCTTGTATAAAAATTTGTATTGAAACATGGATTGAAATGATGAAATATATAATAAAATTGATTCATTAAAAATTTAATATGACTTATCACTAACGGATCTGTAATTGTGGGCAATGATAAAAGATGTAATAGAACATCGATGCGGTACAAGCAATTCTTTCCTGACAACTTTCTGTAGAAAAAATGTATCGTCTGACTAGTAACGAGCATATCTACTTAATTCGTGAGGTCACAGGAGGAGGTTGACAAAGTAAGTTAGGCCATACTACTCGCGAATGAATTATACAGTGATTTATATAAATCACAGTGTTCCAGACATAATCATGGAGATACGGGAGCTAGGCAATTTATTTGAAACTCACCTTATAACCTGTACTTTTCACCGCTGGCAGAATCCTAATTGCAATAATTACGAGATGGCGAAAACAAGACTTTAAGTTAAACTATCGTTTTAGCCTTGATTTCACTTCTCACGAGTTCAATTCACACCTGTCAGTCGCATTCTCCACATTATTTTACTTTTTTGATACAGATTCGAGCCAGAAAACGTACAACCTGATATTAGACATATTGTCATTGTAATTACGTGATACTAAAAAAAATATTGTACCTACAAGTTCAAGATGACAAAAGAAGAAAAAAGCGACGTAAGGAAGATTCTATTTAAAAAATTAATACGTTTAGTTTTGTTTCTAAATTCGTCAAAATGTACTAAAGTAAAACAAGACCCAAATTTTTTGACAATGATAAGTACCTTGCGGAAAAATATATCTTTTACAGTGAATTAAATAAACAATTTTTTGGAGACAAATTTCCACTTATCCCCTTATATTTCACGCTTGTTATTACCAAAATGCGTTGAAATATTTACCAGAAGAGAGAGAAATTAAAAATAATTTTTGGTCATCATATTGTCAGAGATTTCCTGGCCGAATCAATTTCAAATCATGCAGGCCAGCGGGTGACCTGTTCAGAATTGGCTTGCCAATCAAATATGTTTTTGTACGTGAAAAATAAGGGAACAAATATTTTTTTTAATTAACATAGTGTCATATTTACATTTTTTACGAATATTTTTAAATTTCAAGCGAAAAATTAGTTTTTTTGTAAATTTTACTTTCAAACTTTGCCATATTTGAAATTTTTGAGATATTAAAGATTTCCTGATTCCAGTTTGTCAAATTTTTCTCACTCTTTCGAAATCGATGAAGTAAATTAAAAAATAATAAAAAATTGTAAAGTTATTTCGATTTCCGGAAAAACGAAAAAAATTTTCTCAAAAACCCCCCTTTTTTGCTGAAATTTTTAGGAATAATAGATACCAATATAGTCTACTTACCATAAATTTCCCATTCGGTATTTTTTTGGTTTTCGGGAGAGAAAAATGATTTTTTATTTGTGCTTTAAAACCTTGCAATTTTGGCAAATTTTGAGATTTTAATTCTTTTTTCTTGTTTCAGTTTATCAAGTTTTTTACACTCATTCGAAATCGATGAGAGAAACAACCAAATAATAAAAGCTAGTAACGTTTTTTCGATTCTTTGAAAAAATAAAACACGACATTTTATTCAAACAGCTAACTTTTTTCGCGCTGGAATTTTCACGTGTGTTGGGTGGTAATACAGTCTATCTACTATAAATTTGAAGACTTGATTTTGTATTTGTATTTCAAAAGAAAAAAATTCTATTTTTTCTAGAATACAATAAATGCGAGAACAATAAGAAAAATATAAGTTTTTGTTTCTTGAAATATAAGTACAATCCAGTTTTAAAATTTATGTCAGGTAGACTATATTATCACCCAACACACCGGAAAATCGAAATAGCTTTACCAGTCTTTATTCTTTCTTTGTTGGAAGAAAATCTCATATTTTATTATCTGTTTCTCTCATCCGTTTCGAAGGAGTGTAAAAAACTTGATGAACTGAAACAAGAAAAACCTTAAAATCTCAAAAATTGCCAAAATGGCACGGTTTTGAAGCAAAAATAAATAATAATTTTTTCCTCTCGAAAAACAAAAAAATACCAAACGGAAAATTTATGGTCAGTAGACTATATTAGTACCCATTATTTCTCAAAATTTCAGCAAAAAAAGGTGAGGTTCTTGAGAAATTTTTTGTTTCGTTTATTCCAAAAATCGAAATAACTTTACCATTTTTTATTACTTTTGATTTTTCTTCGCAGATTTCGAAATATTGAGAAAAATTTAACAAACCAAAACAAGAAAATCCTTAATATCTTAAAGACTGGAAAAATGGAAAGGTTTTGAAAGTAAAATTTGAAAAAACTAATTTTTCTTTTAAAATTAAAAAATTTTAAATATATTAAAAATATTCCTTTGAGATACTAAACTTCGAAAAAAGACTAGTTTCAGCCATAAAAGATCTATTTTCTAGACAAACTCTCAATTCTAATTTGACAAAAACTTCTATTGAAATGTTAGAGTATAATCGAAATAAGTTAGCGAGGCTGAGTATGATGAGAATCTAAGGAATGTTTTTTGCATAAATCAGCTCGACAGATGCGCTGAGTTGGAGAACTTTATATTTCAGGAACCGGAAATGGAAAGTTAGTACTTTGGAGTAAATAGTTGACTGTAAAAGTAGGGTCAGGGAACTTCAAAATCAGCCGATCATGCGCCTTTGGCTATGATTATCCAGGCGCACTTCGACTTCTCCGTTGAGAATGAAACGAAAGCGTTGTCAGTCTGGCCGCGCATGCCTTCGATCACTGTCGTATAATTTCCAAGTCGCTCGGATATTAGGCGACTTAGCGCACGCGACAAACCAATTTTGACAAGTGAACCGAAAAAAAAAAAACGAAATGAATCTTCCATAATCAGGACCAGAGTCGATTCCTAAGACACTACCGCGAGGTACGAACACTTTTATCGATTATAGATCTTCGATCATTAATCATCTTGCCTTAAAAATCATTCAAAATAATATAATAATTTTGAAAAATAATTTAATAATTTTGAAAGAAATTTAATATAATTTATTTGTTTAAAGAATAATTTTTTCTATACATACCTAGTGTTGGATTTAAAAAATGAAGCTTAATAAAGTGAAAATTCAAAATTTGTAATTTAATCACAAGGTCGAATTTCGAAAATAGCTAATTTCATTACTTTATTTTTTTCTCTTTCAAAAAATTCAGAACTTATAAATTATGAATGTTTCAGATAGTTAATGTTTTTGGTGTATCCTCCCTTAATAATTGTTCCAATACAAATATAACTCTATGGAACATAATTTTTGTTTTCATTTTCAATAAAAGAGAATTTGAAATTATTAAAACAAATAATTTCAGGCTAAAAGTCGTAATAAGTAGAGCGAAGCAGATTTGTAATTTTTTTACAAAATATTATCATAATCATTATTATTGTCATTTCTATTTCGTTGTTGATATTAATTTGAGACATATCAATAAGCTTCCACGTCCAGCATTATCTCAATCGAAAGTTCAAGTCAGTTAAATTGATTCTATAATAATTTAATTTCATATTTCACTCGAAATTAAATCCACGAAAAATTGTATGCAATATGTGAAATCATAAATGTCAGAGAAAATTTTTAATTGGAACTAAAAATATGATTACTTGTGAAAAAAAGTATCCTAACATTTTATTTTTTAATTCAATAAGTTTCGTTTTGAAATCAAACTGTAGAGTGACAATTTTCGAATTTGTTTAATATTTGATAAATAACAAAAATCAATAAATTGTACACATTTTTTAATTCATCAATAAATTATTTGTCTAGAATGTCATGTTAAATTCACAAAATTAATAAAACGAATTAATAAATGAATGTGGAAAAAACGGAATTCGGCTTTAATGAAAAATTAAAAATTTAAGCGACTTCTGCCAGATTTTTAATCCGCTTTTATTCCTTGGGGTAACTTTCCACAGTTCTGTAAAAACTCTTTAATATATTCATATAATGAAAAGCATCTTAATTCTTATTTTCATTATTTAGAAAATAATTTAATTATTATAAAATTACGCTCGCCTAGACCACAATTTTGGTAATTAAAAATGTGAGCTTATTAAAAAAAAAAACCTTTCATTTATGAATTCTTGAACTATAAATTTAATTTTTATAATCACATTTAGTTATTATATTCTTATTAATTTGAATAATATATTTTTCCATCGAGCTATTTCTTTTTACTTTCCCACTAACTTTTAAGTTAGAAAAAGCTAAATTTCCAAAGAGTCGTCGCCAAATAAGAGTTTCTTAAAGCCTCAAGAAACTTTTGAAATAGCTGCCTTATGTCGGGGTTTTCGCGATGAACGGGAATATCGTGGGTAGAATTGCCAATGCGACTTGAAATTCGCAGAGTAAAACGTGCACATTCCTTTGTCCTGGACAAAATTGAGCGCAAGGAGCGATTTAATTGGAGTAAAGCGACGGGTATTTAAAACATATTTGCCCTAACTGTCTTTGAAATGAACTCAAATTCCTCGCAGAATTACTTCAACATGGTGCTAACTGATTAAGACATGATTCATGAGAATTAACTTAAAAGTAAGAATAATATGTTTTATTAGAAGATCGAGGACTAAATAAAACTATTACAAAAAATAATTTCATTCAATCAACACTGCTAGAAAGAATCGTAAATTTAATTTAAACTAACGTACATAAAAATATGTGCATTAAAATTAATAATTTTAGCATAAAAATGATTTGATTGAATGAAATATTATCGAACAAAATTGCTTTATTTCAGTTTGAGAATTACTCTTATTAATAGAATAATTGTTTAAGGGGGTCAAACCCTGTAACTGGACAAAAAGGCTATTTTTTAGGAATTTAAAAAAAGAAGTATTGCACCAAATGTTTCAAAAATTCTCTAGTATATTATTTAAAATTTGTAATATAAAAAAAATTTTTGTTATAAAATAGTCGATATTTATGGATTTATTGAGATATGTCGAAGAACACTATTTTTTTGTCGTGCAAACCGGTGGGCAAGTCTAGCGTCTCTCTCAGCTGTCTGAAACAAGCAAACCAATTTTTTTTTAAATCTGCATTACCATAGTTTCTAGATGAAAGAAAACATTTTACAAAAAAGATTTCTACAACTTTTTTAAAACAAATAAAGCGAAATTTTTTTGCAAAAATCGAAAATTTGTTTTTGTGTTGACACCATTTTGTAAATATTTATTTTTTTTCAAATCATCTTACATTCATCTAGAAACTACGGTAATGCTGATTTTTAAAAAATGGTTTGCTTCTTTCAGGTAACTGTGAGAGACACGCAGTTTTGCACGACAAAAAAATAGTGCTCTTCGACATACCTCAATAAATCCATAAATATCGACTATTTTATAATAAAAAATTTTTTATGTTACAAATGTTAAATAATATCCTAGAGAATTTTTAAAACATTTGGGGTAATACTGTTTTTTATTTGGACGACTAAGAACCATTCGGAATCGAAAAATGAATTTTCTGAACAGTACCAAAAAAAATTCCTAAAAATTGCCTTTTTTTGTCCAGTTACAGGGTTTGACCCCCTTAAAAGAAGTCCATTTCCTTTTCAAAGGAGTTAAAAATATTTTTATTTATGTTAAAAAATATTTTTAAATAGTTTCTGTATGTGTTTTCTTTTAAATAAAGCAATTTGTCTGGTCTGTTAGTAACGACTGTCTGGTTCAAAGAAACCCTAAAATAAAAAGAGTCCATAAAATAAAATAGAGAACACTCACGTCTGCTCACTACATATTACGTGACCGACTTCTTGGCAGGAAGGACCTCAGCGTTTGCAGTTTGTCCCGATAACGAAAGAAAGGAAAAACCTGAAACTGAGGAAACGAGATAATCTAAACTTTAAGGTCGACAAAAAGTTTGATTAAAAATTACAAATGCACAAGCTGGTTTTCACAAATCACCGCCACCTAATCGCTCTTCCGTTCAGAATTATACTTTCAGCAAACAATCTTTATCAAACATTTAAAATCCATTCTAAACATTACATTGTAGAGAAAACAATTAATTAATTATTATTTAATAATTATTTACAGACTGTGTGTGTGATTAAAGCAGGAAATATCTCGTTTTACATTTAGATTTTCCCTGAATATGTGATATAGGAAACATACTTCCTAATTATAAGGTGAAAAAATATTTCATTATGGTATTTCTAAAAATATTGACTCTTAAATAAAAAGGTATTATGTTTTAACAAACTCTTTGTATCTAAAGACCCTTTCTAGAAAAATTCAACGTAAGAATAATTTTTGTTATTTAAAACATGTATGTAGAAACTAAATTAAATGCCAAGCCTTATAGGCTTGAAAGACCTTTCCTTTTTCGAGAAAGCTGGAATAGATTAGCCACCTGGCGGCCTTTTAAGGAACTAAGAAGGGTTTCGCCCATAAATTACGTCACGCACTTTGACCGGCGAGAGATTTTGTAATCGGTGTCGGCATGGCCGAATTTACAATACTATTATGAAAAAAAATAAAATTCAAAATTTGCATATTTGAATGCAAAATACTTCCATTACATAAATAGTAAAATTGTTATACGAGTCGTTACCAAAAAGTTGGGAAATTTGGACTACGAAGTTTTTGTAAAAAAAACCTTTTCACAACCAACTGAAGTATTTTTTTTCCATTAATTCTAACCCAAAATAGAACGACTCTATCAATTTAAGAAATCAAGAATCATTTGTGTATTGGGTATAACTTTTATAAGGAAATTATGCATATTTGATGTTTACATATTATTTGATTTTTCACTATGAACTTCTTCTTATTTACTTAAAAAAATCTACTCTCTAAATGAAAATCAGTGGAAATTTTGACTGATTGAGATTAAGAGAGTAGTTGTATATTTCTGCTGGATTCGTGGAGCATGATACTTTTTAATTGATAATTAACAATTTATCAATTTATCTCAGAAAAATTTTAAGTTCTTAAACTACAAGTTAGAAACACAAAACACAAAATTTCATCCCTTATTTATTTAAAACTTAACAATTTTGCTTGTTGGTCAATTAAGTAATTTAATCCTGAAATATCGTTTATAGTTAACATCTATTTATAAGGATAATTACTTTTCTTATTATAGGTTAAAAATTAGGAACAACAAATTTTGTTCTTCTGTATTAAGGGCATGTGATACTTTATGACATTACGCATTACCGACGGGGTATAAAAAATATTCAGCGGTCTTATTTTTAAACAAATAAAGATATCGTGATTGATAGAAAACATGGTAACACATGGCTGTTATTGTTTAGTTTTTCAAAAATTAAAAAAAAAAATTTTTTAATTTTTGGAAAAATAATAGATAACAGACATGCGTCATCATGATTTCTAATATTCCTTTAAGTTTCAACACGATATCTCATGCCCTTAAGTTGCGAACAATGAACAGACTTATGCTTATATGAGCACTTGCCTAGAAATGAAAGTAATTAGTTTATGATTTTTTTTAGATTTTTTGAAGTGATTTTTTTCGATTTCCATCCTAAAATATGAGGGTTACCGAGTGGACATGAAACTTCAGGGACAGACTTTTAAACATTTATAAACACCTTAAAATATGAAATATTTTAAGGTCTATTCATAATTTTTAGATTCTTTAACTTAGACTCATATAAGTATCAATCATTTATCAAATTTTGTTGTCATTATTTCTCAATTTTAGTTTATGAATTTGTATTTGGGGATAATTTATCGGGTGGACATTTTGGCTATATTTTAATTTCCCATTTCTAAGCAAAAACACCTAAAATTTTGAAACTTTACCAGAAACTTCTTCGACGTAAGTACTTTATCCCAGAGGTATTCAAAAAAATATATTAAATAATGAAAATGTGTCGGGACTTGAATTTCACAACTTTTTCGCAACGACCCATATAACTTAACAGTAAAATCCTTCTATTGGATGGTTTCTTTCGTGAATCAAAATTCAAATTTTAAATCATTAAATTATCTTTTAAAGCAAAAATCATAACAAGATTTATCATAACTATAACAATAATAATAACAACAATTGTCAGATTTCTAACAATTGTCAGACAAAATTGTCGATCGTGAGTAGTTCAAAATTTCGGGTCCATCCCGGATGAAAATTTTCAAGGTGTTCGTAGAACCGTTATTAGAATCAACTCCGTCGCTTGTACAATAATGATTCATTCATCAGATCATAAGCACACTAGACCGCAGATAAAATCTCAGATTAGTAAAACCAAATTACTCTAAGTTGCCATAACCAGTCGACATAACAAGGATCGACGAACTTGATACTGCCTGAGGCCTGAGGAGTCTGTTCGTTGTGTTTCGTAATAAATGTAAATTAGCGTAAAAAAAATCTCGCCATGCTGAAAAAACAGACAGCCTCCAGTGATATCTCTCGTAAATGTTGTACCGGGAGTAACGCGATCTTGTCGGCAACAAGTCTAATTACTTTCGCTCGCTTTGTCTGAAATGTTGGAAAAATATGCGACTTAAAAACTATACGTACATATATATATAATTATATAATATATACACATTATATTAAAAATTATACCTATATGTACTTGTGCTCCAAAGCTTCTCTACCTCTTTTTCGCTTTCGAAACGTGAGACTTTTTAATATCGCGTTGACAGAATGACAGTTATACGCTCTTCGAAAGCAAAATCTGACGCACGCTTCTATACTTTATATTAGTTTCGCCAGCATGCCAACACATGGCGAAACTTAAGTTTTCTCGTCAGCAGACAAGTTGTTCGGAACAAAATATTTTGTGAAGGAAATTAAAATGGACATCTGGCTCTCGTATTATTAATTCCCTTTGATGCTTGATATTATTGACAGCTCAAGGTATTTCATTCAAATTAACAATAAATTATTGATTGAATATGAATAGGCATTAGTAATTTGATCATTATAGAGCTTGTGTCCTCAGGGTTCAAGATTGTTTAACACGAATTTTGACTGGATTATGGAGCATTGATCAAATTCGTATAAAACATTCAGAGAAATTTTATATTAAAACAATAGGGTGGTTCAGAAGTGACAAAGTTTTAAAAATGCAATGGGCTACTGGAAATTTTTGTTCCTTTTTAAAAACAAGAATGTCCGTAAAAACTTTTAATCCAATTCGATGAAACCCTGCAACAGCATTAAAGTTTTCGTAAAAAATTAGGATAATATTTTGCTAAAAATTTTTTTGTAGACACGAAAACAACAGAGTTATTTAGTGTTTAACCTTTGACCTCTCGATGAGGGAGTGCAGCGTGTCATCGGATTGGATTAAATTTTTTTACGGATTTTCTTTTTTTAAAAAGAAACAAAAATTTCCAGTAGTTCTTTACACTTTTAAAATTTTGTCATTTTTGCGCCAACCTATTGAAACAATTATGTTTAATTATATTACAAAATTATATCAAAGAGGAAGATACCTAGCTAATTATCATTTGGTTATTACTTATAAATGATTTTACTCATTTTTATAATTTATGTAAATTAATACAAATTACCCAAATCACCAAGTGCTTTATTTTATTTTCACTTTATTTTTTACTTATTATATTATTACTTCACTTTATTTTTACAAAGACCAGAAGTCACGAAACGTCTCCATATAATATTCAATTAAAAGCAGTAAATAAAATGAAATCGAGCGCTGCAATAAAAATAAATTGCACCCAATAAATCTTATCCTGAACGTTAATTAAAATAGCGAAAGAGTTTCAAGTTGCTTTCTGGCATGAATTTAAGGAGTGAGGATAATTCATCTTTCAAGATCGACTCGAGATTTCAGTGATCTACTGATTAAATATTAAAATCTCCGAATTAGTATTTTAAGATATTAATACCGCGATTAAGACTCATTATTCTGTAAGAAAGTATTAAATTACCTGCAAGAAAGTATACAAATTTCCTCAAATCTACCAGTAAAAACTGAGCTTATAATGTTATTTACTTCCTCATCGTCTTAGATCATTTTTAATTTAAAATTTTAAATACATCGTTTTCAATACATTTTTAATATGTTGATATATTAATATACTACCAAATATTCGTGTTTTTTGACGTCTCTCGAAACAGATTTTAAATGATCTGGAAAATGCAAAAGGATCGCTTCATCTTATAAGAAACTTGTGTGCTGCAGCATCGTCAATTTTTCAACGTGTCGATAAAATCAGCAATATTATAAAAAATTGTACAAGAAGCATAAAAGCATTATGTATGTATGTATAACGCCGGGAGACTGCTGTCTTCCTTGACCGGTCTTTCTTTCTGCAGAAGCCATCGAGGATTTATCGAGGCCTACTTGAAAATTTATCGATGCTGCATACGAACTTCCAGATTCCCACGTTCATCGACTCAGTTGCAAAAAGCCCTTCATTACGCGATCACCTGAGAAAGGAGAAAGGTGACGAATTTGCGTGTTCGTCTGTCTCCAACCAAGTGAATAAAGTTCGTTTAATCATTAAACCTAATTACAATCATTACATGAGTCATATCACATGTTGAGAATCTATCAAATTTTTTATTCAACCGACGACTTTCTGATCTGATCAATGGATTTAATCACAACTATAATAATATATAATGTATACTATACAACATATATATATATATATATATATATATATATATATATATATATAAAACATCAATATTTTATATGATTTTTTTTCGAATATAATA
>JBAGKK010497399.1:0-15135 GCA_037177015.1 Euceroptres primus
TTTAGTTTTTTACACCAATCGATAGTTTTTTATTTGCTCTTTCATAATAAAAAATATTATTCCTATAAATGAAAAAGTCGAATTGTTATTAAACTGTAAAGTGAGGCCCTCTTATGGAGTTCCGGTGTTGGACCGCCTCTTCAATCGCTCCTCCTGCAAAATGTAGCTCCGCGGTAGGTCCCTTGCTTCGCGGACGGTCACACACACACACACACACACACACACATTCCCAATGTTATATTTTGTTGAAACATTGTGTTGGTAAAATAATTGTTATATATATATATATATATATATATATATATGTATAAATTATTGCCAGTGATTAGATTCAAGCTAAAATATCATAGTAATGATCTCACATTTACCTTTTCTGATAAATAGCATTGCAATTAATCCTTCTGATCAATTTTTAATAGAATAATTGGCTATCAATTTAACACCGAGAATGTCTAAAATTGGAAATTACTTTAATGATAATAATGTTGTTAAGAACATAAAATAGCTGTTAGGGTAAGTGTCCCAATTACTGCGGGTGTACGTATTACTGCGATTTTTTTTCCTAATTAGAATAAACGAAGTATAAATAAGTTTTTTGGCCTCAAAAAATTCATGCAATTAAATAAGAATTGATAGCTATATAGCTAAAGTTATATATATATATATATATATATATATATATATATAGCGAAAGTTAAGATATTGATAGACTAGTTATATATTTTTTATAAATATTTGAAAAATCAAAATTCATAAAAAGTGAGAAATCCACCATGTTTTTGGTTAAATTATGCAATACATCTACAATCATTTAAAAAATAGCACTCTGGTAACTTAAATATTTAATAGAATTGCTACTTTATGATTCATAAGCTCGTAAATATATAGAATTTAAATTCTAACCGCAGTAATAAGTACAATATGTTATTTGTCTAATTTTTTAATTTTTCCATACGTTACTTTAGTTTCTCGTACTGGCCAATTTTTCTGTGTGCACAAAATACATTATGCTTTCGGATGAAACGGAAAAGTCTTTTAATTTCAATACAAAATAAAAGAAAAATTCTATTAAAGTAAGCTTAAAGCTTGATACCGCAGTAATTGGGACAGTTACTCTATGCGCTGATATAACGAACAAAGTAGGTTCCTTTTTCAAAATTCATGACAATTAACAATGGGTCTCTTTTTCTCGATTTCATAAATCATTATAAGGGCCGAAAAAAATTGTATTTTTTGCATCTCAGAGTTCTAAGTATTACGTAGTAAAAAGTACCTTTTCATTATTCAACACATAGTTCTGTTAGTATTCCGCATGTCATCCGGATGGACATTTCCTATTTTCGAAAATGAACAATGAAAAATGAAAAACCGATTTTCCAGATGAAAATCGAGGATCGGAAAAACGAAAAAAAATATGGTAAATCTTTAAGTGCAATCTGATAATGGAAGACATCGTTTAAAAATCATGGAAACCTACGTATATAGAACAAGATTTTTCATATCCTGATCCAAAAATTATAAAAATTAATTTTTGGCCTACCCTAATCATTATAAACTAGAAAAATCCTAACAAAAACATCGCACATGCAAAAAGTTGGTCAGGTAAAAAAAATTCTTAAATTTCAATTCGTGAGATAAAAAATAGTTTGCCAAATGAAACATACAACTTTTTTAAAATAAAGAAAAATTATAAAATAAAATCTCTTAATGGAAAGAAAAAATAATTAGTTTCAATAAATATAATAAAAAAATTTTAACTTGGCAGAATTTAATTTTAATAAAAATATATAATGAAAATAAAAAAAATTTAACTTTGCACGAATGATGAATAATTTAATGTAAAAAATTCTGCCAAGTGAAAATATATATTTTTCATTATATTTATTGCAATTAACTTTTTTTATTCCATTAAGAGATTTTATTTTATAATTTTTCTCTATTTTAAAAAAGTTGTATATTTCACTTGGCAAACTATTTTTTATCTTACGAATTATAATGTTCGCATTTTCTTTAACTCGGTCAACTTTTTGTATGTTACATGTTTTTGTTGGGATTTTACCACTTTTTGTACCTTTTAATAATAATTAAGCTTGAATATGTATCGTTCAATACGTTCATTATTGACAGAGATTATTGATTATTTTGACAATTTTTTCTGCATTTTTATTAAATCGTTAACATCTCTGTAAATTAATGAATATATTTAAAAATCCTTAAAAATTAATCAAGAATATGATATTCCAGATATACCATCCAATTTATATGTAAATCGGTCCAATAGACTAGACTTTAGCTCTGAGCAAATACTTAAAAATCTATTTTTTTAAAATAAAATATTTAAAATTTCTGAAATTATTAGACGGATTAAAAGTTCTTGTAAAGTATATATAAAAACCGATGCCATTAATTTATTCTGTAAGTTAGAAGTCATTCGTATCAACAGATTATTTATTCATTATGAGTCATCAAAATTGAAAAATTAGAATTTCAAATATTTGCTTACCTATACAGCCAAAGCTATCTGACCGATTTGCATGAAAATTGTATGGTATATTTGCAACAAAATATTCTTGATTTTTTTAAAGGGTTTTTCAATATGTCCATCATTTACAGAGATATTGATTATTTTGTAATTTGCTTTTTTATAAAATCATAAATATCTCTTAAAATAATGAAAATATCAAAAAATCCTTGAAAATGTATGAAGAATATAACTTTGAGCATCTACCATTCAATTTTCTTGCAAATCGGTTAGCTAGAATAGTAAACTATAGCAGTGAGCAAAGATTTGGAATCCTTATTATTTATGGTTTCCATGAGCGAAAGTCTTACAATTTTTAACCTACGGACTTCTAAATAGGGTGAAACTTATTTTTTTGAGACAGTGTGCGTAAAATGCGTTTTTACACACTCATCTTAGTACGTAAAACAGCTTATTACACACGCACTAATATAGGTGTGTAAAAACGCATTTTACGCACACTGTGTCAAAAAATATCGTATGCAACTCGTGCGTACGGTTTTATCCACTTGTGGTGATCGCGTGTGTAAAACCGCACTTTACGCACATGTTGCATAATATACTATTTAGCACTATCAGTTGGCGATTAAATTTGATCAAAATCGGTCAAGAATTACTGTAACAATCCACAAAACGTTGTATATCCACAAATGTTCGAAATAAGGATACTCGGTGGTATTTTTTTTGTACTTGGCGGCGTTTCGCTGTCGCGAATCTTGATTGATAAATTTTGAGTTTGTGTGTTAGAGCTGTACATCACTAAATTTACCAAAATTTAAATGGGTATTTTTGCATTCCGAATGTTTTTTGCGAGATTTCGCTATACCTGGAATAATTAATGAGGAAAAGGGCAAATGGCGATAATAAAATGCGTAAACCCGAAGCAGCACGTAAATATCCGAGTAGTGACGTCATTCTGCGGATACACAGCAGATGCCGAAAGTGCACCGACCTCATACGTCCTCTACGAAACTGCAAAAGGTGTGACGTCACCGCAGATCCTCCTCCAGTTTCCATGGGGACGATGACGTCGTACCGCGAAGCGGGAGAATAAGAAGGTCGCTGATACGAGGGGAGTAGCGAAACAACCAAATAAATGGGAGACTATGGATATTCAACCCGGAAGAAGCAAATTTCTGCTACTTACAATTCCGCAGAACGAGAAATTGCACTCCTACTTCTTTTCCCTCATCTGAATTTGTGAAATGTTCATTTTTTATGCCAATTGAACTGGGATATCGATTAGGGTTGCTGAAAATAACATGTTTTTTTCCTGCTATTGAATTATCTTTTATTTGCTGAAATAAGTATTACTCAAATCTTAAAGAATTTTTAGAAAAACATAAGGTAGAGGTATGCAGTATGTCGTAATTCGATTCGATCCAGCGCATGTCGAGTGTCGAATTTTTCAAAACCGATCGATGGATAGATCGAATCGACAAAATTCGATCTGATTTGGCTCGCGTCCAATGTCGAATTTTTCGAAACCGATCGGAGCTCAGTTCGGGTCGAATTTTTTCGATTCGACTCGAGGCACTTGAAATGACGAATTTTTCGAAACCGAACCGAGCTTCGATCGAATTGGTTTTTTTCCATCCGACTCGGCACATCTATTTAGCGAAAATGAAATTAATCTTTTAACATTAAATAATTTAAAATTATTTTTTTTCTGTACACTAACCAGTAGTGTATGAAATTTTTTTTCTATAAACGAACCAGTCGTGTAGAGAAAAGCACTTAGTGCTTCAGGATTTTCTCCGTATAATTTGCTTCCTTACGATTTTATTGTGAGATCTTAAATGGCATGATAAGTTACATAAAAGTTAACAGGTTATGATTTTATAAAAATTCACCCTAAATATAATCCATAATCACCCTTAAAAAATTTAAAAACAATATTTTGCAATTTAAGAACCTAAGTTGTCAAATAATTGAAAAATTTTAACTGAATTCGGTTATCAGTTTTGATAATACAATTCGAGCAGGTTTTGTTAATTTTTGACCAATTTCATTTCACATTTTAAAAAATCTAAACTAATTAGATACACTCAAATCTCGGTTTAAGATATTCTGGTTTAAGATATTCCTTGAATTTCGTTCGGTGGTATTCAGTAGATGCGCGGGTCCGAGGGCAGAGAGGGATTACGGTCGTCGAGTAGTAGTCAAGCACTACCGCAGTAACAGAGCGAGCAGTATCAATTTGCCTTTTGCATTTATTTTAAAAACACATTGAAAATTTTTTAAAATTAATTTTTCATCGTCATTTAAGAATTTTCATCCCTTATGGTAAAAAATTTATATGCGTACATGATTCATATTATTCCTACATAATTCATATTATTCCGATTGAAAGTGGTTCGTACGGCCCTGACTGTTTGTGTTCAGAGACGCTCAAGGACTATCCCGGTTTAAGACAGGCAATTCTCAAAACCCAACTTAAACCGGGATTTGAGTGTACATAATTACAAATTTCAGTAAAATTGTGTACCACAATATCAGAGGCATAGTATAAAACTTGTTACTGAAGAAGATGGCTGGAATTGCTAATTGCCTACGGATACTTTGCAGAAAGCAGCTTTCCCAGAGAGCGAAATTAAATTCAATAGTATACCTGTTTTCCCTGCTTGCAGAACCAAGTGTGGGTGTTGGGGAGGAAGAAATATAGTCCCCTTTCGCGTTACAGAAGAAGAAGGCACTTTGCAAAAGTAGTTCACAGAGAGAAAATTTCTAAAAGCAAAAAGGGCATTATCGTTCTAAAGTCCCTTCCTTTCAGAGTAGTTTATTTTCCAAATTATTCATATAGTAATCCTGATAGCAGTGTAAAAGCTTCTTAAATATATATATATATATATATATATTTTTTAAAGTAAAAAAAGGAAGCAAAAAGAAACCTTTCAAGAAGTTTAGCATTTACACACTTACAAAAGAATCTACTAAAATCATCATGTACGAGAAACAATAAAATGATAAAGAAAGATTAATAAAAACAAAATGTGTGTTATAAAATTATCTGCTCATAAATTTTATTCAATTTCACTGCAAAATTCCAGTATTTCTATCGAATGTGTATACTAAGTTTTTGTAGTTTCCGATGCAAAATATGTGTGCACTGAAATTCTCTTTGGAAAAGAAAAACAATATTGGCTTATGCATTTCTGCACAGAAAAGCAGCACTCACTTATCATCGTCAGAATAATGTAATAGAAAAATGCATTGGTTGCAAACTATAAATAACATGGGAAAATGAGAGAATTTTTCAATCATAATAATACTTCTCTAAATATCAAAACAAAAAAACTATTGTAATATATTTTAACTGTTTAAAATAATGAACATAATAAGCATTACGCACGTACAATTTAATCTATGTATTTTTTTGCATTTGTAAAGCAAAGCAGGCTCAAATGCAGAAAGTTCGATGACTGAACCTCTTACGCACACGTAGGGAAAATGAAGTAAACGTTTACCGATTTGTACGACTGATGCTATTCCCAGTGCATCGCATATACTATATATTTAGAAGATATTCATCGGCGAAACTTGTAATAGAACGCGTGAAAATTTCCACGACACGGGTGTCCCTCAGGATTAAGTACCAAAGCATTCATAGCCTTTATCTCAAAGTATTTATATCACAATTTCATAATCTGTATTTCAATCTCCCAAGCTATTGAAATTTTTTATTGTACAGTAAAAAATCATAGTCAAAGTATAAGAATGAAAGAAAAAAAGCATTATTGCTTCCTTCAGAGACATTTTATATTACCAAACTGTCAGCAACAGAATAGTTTTTATGAAAGGAAATCATCAGCCGAGAACGAAATGGTCGATAAAAATTGTTACTACTTAAAAGGAAATAAAAAAGTTATTGTAAGATATATTTTTTATTCTTATTTGCTGTTCTTACACTCCATTTTATAAGAAGATATATAAAATATGAATCATACTGAGATTCAAAAATATTAAACTGATTTTAAATTAAATTTTTACATTCTAATCATCATATGAGAATGTATTGGTTTCATTTATAGAATAATAATGAATTATCTTTTAACTGCTTTTTTCAACTAATAATAAAGATTATTTTCTTACACAAGCTGAAAATTTATGTTTGTCACATTATATTTGCAAATTAAATTGAATATGAATTCTATTTGGAATAGATTTTTAGAAGGGATTCATATGGAATATTCCATGATGCAAATTCTTTACAGATTTCCATGTGGAATTCGAAGTACAAGTTTCATGTAGGATTTCTATATAAAATTGAAAATTAACTCTATATGAAATAACAGTTGTATATGGAATTTCTATATAGAATTTAAAATTAACTCTATATGGAATGACAATTATTTCAAATACTCATGTGATTCTGTATGGAATTTTAATTTGTATCACCAGCATTTTTTCACATGAATAAAATAATAGATTTGAATAATACGATGAAAAATTAAGAATTTTCATCGAATTGCAAGTATTGAAGGAGGCTGTAAACTAAAAGATCAATGTTGCACCTTGGAGTCTCATTTCTCTGGTCTTTCCGGAGCTGTTTCCATTTATAGAGACTTCTATTTTTCTCGTCAGTTGAACTGTCTATCGATTTTTCTTTTAACCTGGAACAGACTTCGATCTGGCTTTAGTGAGATGAAATTCAATTTAATCGCAGGAAATCCGATGGGACATCATATATCCGATATCCTTGTCTACGTCGACGAATATTTTGTGTTAGATGAATTTGAGCTGTTTTCTATAAATCCAGTTTCCAGTTTCGTAACTCATTCGACTTTACCAACGAATAATCGTTGGGTGCGCGTGATATGCCAGAGGTCTTTCCGAACCAATGTGGATATTACAAATAATAATTCAGTTTCCATGAGCTGATAAATATCTGTCTTTCTTTGTTAAGTAAAGTAAATATTTCCTCTAAATACACTGTCCAACATTTATGACCTTCTTTCTTGGCCCTTGATTGATTCTGAGTGTTTTTGATAGATTTTTTGGCGCACATTAAGAATCCGTTAACAAAAATACCCCAACCACGTCAAGTTTTCAATTGTAATCTCACATAAAGAATAAAATTCCAATCTTATCTTACGGAAAAAAGTCTTATCAGTGCTAATACTTTTTTTTCCATGGAAATTCAACCCTGAGGTTGAATTTTCATGAGAAACAGTCAGTACAGAAAGTATAGCATGGCGAAGGGTAAGTTCTGTGTACACAAAAGTTACACATCGCTAGAGAAAAACGTGTATAACGTGATAAGCTGAACTCTGGGTGTAGACGCAGGGGGTGGAAAGCTTATTATGTTTGAACAGGGTGTGGGATCTTTATAAGAGCTTTAATTGAAGTCACCCCACACCTTTAAGGTCGCAGAGAGTGAAGGTAAAATAACGAGGATCGCATTCTTCTATTCTTGGTGCCTAAATTGTTGACTTTACGCTCCACCCGGCGTCATGTCGTTTTTAATTTTGTTTGTGTCGCGTACGTGTATCGATCCTTAAGCACCGTTCACATAAAAAGAAAAACAGTCTAGGGCATAAAAGCGCATCTTTTGCTAACACTTCCTCACCCTTTCATCATCTTAAGTGCTTCAACAGTTTTATTTTCGCACCATCTTTATTGCAATGTCTGTTTTCTTATTCTTCAAACTTGAAGGATTTCCTCAATTTTAAAGGATTTCTTTAGAAGTATACAAATATGCAACTGTATAATCTTGATGAAGTATATTATTGAAATAACATTGATAACATGTTTGAATAAATCAAGATTCATGATAGCGAAACGCCACCAAGTACAAAAAAATGCTACCGAGAATAATTATCTCGAATATTCATTTCATGGATATACAACGTATATATTACAACATTCTTTGGATTGTTACCATAATTCTTGACCGATTTTGATAAAATTTAAACGTTAGCATATCGTGCGAAAAAAAATAAGTTTCACCCTGTTTAAAAGTCCGTAGCTTCAAAATTGTAAATCTTTCACTCATGGAAACCGTAAGAAATTAGGATTTCAGATCTTTGTTCACTGATACACCCTATTCTATTAGACCGATTTGCATGAAAATTGGACGGTATATCTCCAACATTATATTCTTGATTCTTTTAAGGAGTTTTTGATATACTCATTATTTATACAGATATTTAAAGGGTGGCAGTACAGAACTAGATAACCAACAAAATGTGAATTTTACAGGGGAGCGAAAAAGCATTCTGTAAAATCGAAATCACGATGTAAAGATAAAACAAAAGTCCACTCCCAAGCTGAAGTGATGCTACGTGGAGGCCAAAAAAGTTTGATTAGAAAAAGTTAACCAGTTTGGAGGAAATAAATGTGGAAGTTGACAATATCAAAGTGACACTAGCCTAAAATTCGAGGAGGCTTTGCTGCGGATTTCGATGAAAACTGCAATTTTAAGTTTAAGAAAAATTAAAACTTGCTCCTGGGACCCAACAACATCTCTGCACAGAGATGTTGGGTCCCAGCATCATCTACAACGTCTTTGTTCGTTTCTAGCCCAAGGCGCACTGGGCAGACTAAGAAGTTTACTTCCTAGTTCGAGTTTGGTGCACTTGACAATCTTACCGTGACTTTCGAGGCATGAGAACTCAATTGCGATACAATTCCAAATGATAGTGATCCGAGAATAATTTTATGATTCAAGTGCGAATAAGTGAGATAAAAAATATATTTGTTAGTTTCATTAGAGAATAATACAATTTATCCAAGATAGAACGTGTTATAAAATTCTGTCTATGTTTATACAGTAAGAGGAGTTTAGAGTTATAACAATGCGTATGTAGGGAAATCCCTCAAGAACTGATGATTTAATTTAAGAAGGAAGTATTAATGTATTAATGAAAAAAAGAAGTGATAATTAGTGGAATATTTCTGTAAAATCTGGTGATATTTTACCACCAAAGAAAGCTTAGATTTAAATTGTAGCATTCAGAGAGTTTCCTCACATTTTAATCAGATATTTAAAAAAATTTACGCAGTACTAGAATATCAAGTGAATTGAGTTATTTTATCTAAAAATTAATTTTATTTCTTATGTTTTATTAATCAGGAAAAGTTAGGAGGTGTGAGTCTAAATATAAGGTTATTGCGCGCGATCGTAATAAAGAATTACACTTCATCGTTTTCTCGCCAAATTAAGCGGAGTAATTAGATCAGCGACACGTATACTTATAAGTAGCTTACACAATTTTATTGTGAATTTAAAGAATAGGTATTATTAAAAGATATATCATATTATATTTGTATCTCAAATTCAAGTGTGAATCATAAATAAATGTATTGAAAAGAGCCCAGAGAATCTTTACTTCTTCTCTCGTGCAAGAATCCTAGCTTTTACTTATCCTTTTATCTACAATCTATAATAATAATGAGAATAACTAAATAAATAAAGTTTCAATATGTATATAATATATAATATAAATAATGAACATATTGGAAGTTAAATATGTTTAATTATTATTAAAAGATACAAGAAATTCTCAAATCCCAACAAAAACATGGCACATGCAAAAAGTTGGCCAAGTTAAAAAAATGCGTACATTACAATTCTTGAGAAAAAAATAGCTTGCCAGGTGAAACATACAACTCTTTTAAAATAAAGAAAAATTATAAAATAAAATCTCTTCCTGGAAGAAAAAAAATTTTACTTCAATATATATATATATAGAAAAAAAATTAACTTGGTACGATTTTTTACATTAAATTATTAATCAATCGTGCAAAGTTAAATTTTTCTTTGATTTTCAATATTAAATTGAGATTAAATCCTGCCAAGTTAAAATTTTGTTTTTAATATATTTATTGAAATTACATTTCATTTCTTCCATTAAGAGGTTTTATTTTATAATGTTTTTTTATTTTATAAAAGTTGTATACATATTTCACTTGGCAAACTATTTTTCATCTCGCGAATTGTAATGTACGGATTTCTTTTTAACTGGACCAACTTTTTGCATGTGCCATGTTTTTGTTGGGATTTGATAATATGTGCATAATAATATTAGAATACCAAAAGTGATTTAGCTCAGATTATTGACAGTATTGTTATTTCTTCAGAGCTTCCTTTGAATTTACGAACGTCGTATTTCTTACTTTTTTTTGTACACCTTCCTTGAGATTAAAGTTTTAACGTGACTCAAGCCGTAGCTCTTAAACACGCTCTTGCGAAACTATTTCTCAAGTTATTAAAAGTCTTAGTGGATAACGTCAGGCGAGAATTCCGTGAGGAAGATTATACTTTAATTTGTTGAATATACAGAAATGATTGTAATTTTCATATATAGGATGTATATTAAATTTAAAACACGTTAGTATATGAAATTAAAATTAATATAAGTGTATCTTAAATTTAAAATGTATATATGAAATTTAACCCTTCAGCTACCAGACCCTTTTTCCGTTGTCTAAAAATTCTGAAAAAATTCAGGAATAATATACGGTCAATTTTTCACTGCATTCTGCAATAAAAGTTTTTTTTAGTTTTTTGAGTTTTCTTGGCTTCTATTGAGTACACGATTACTTATAACCACCTTACAAGATGCGGAATACTCCACTTTGGTCCAATCCACGGATTTATTTTGCAGAATTCTAAGTTTATTACGTAGAAATTCGAGAAAATCGAAAAATGTGAACGTTGGAAATTTGCAACGCTGGTAGCTAAGGCTAAGATACATGTATAGTATATTACCAAGTTCACATAATTCCATTTTATATAAATTATAAATAATTCTAGCAATAAATTTACATTATAATTAATAAAGTAAGATATTTTCTTCTAGTTAAATATAACTTAAGTTGAATTTAATTTACAGAAGTATATTTAATTGAAGATTTAAAATTCCTAACCTAAGAATTAAGTCCTAACTTAGGAATTCCTAACCTGTATTACACGCGTAATAAAATTCTTGTTTTTAGAGATATTTTTGGAAGAAGTTGACCCTTCTATAAGTCACTATTTTATTATAAACAACAGATGAATAGAGAAATTATGGATAATCATTTTGATTCATAATACTTTTGTAAGATTTAAGAAATAAAAAGACTTTATGGATTGGCGCAATCTGAAGTACCAACCCGCTGGTGGGCTGTATATTAAATTTAAGATACACATGTATGTCAAATTTCAATAGCCGTGCTGCATATTTGCTTCACATACTTGTATCTTAAATCTACTACAGATTTTTCTAACAGTGTAGGGTCATGACTATAGTTTTTTCTAAATCGTCAATCCCCCTTATGAACCTCTAGATTTCATCATTTTTCTGTGAGATTTGAACAAGAAGTAAGTTAAATCTAAAGAGAATTTAAAAATGCAATAATTGAAAACCTGAATTTGAGAGCTTTTAAAATTAAATCAAACAAAGAATAAAGATACAATCAGAATTTTAGTAATTGAAAGAAAGCATTTGTAAATGAAATAAAAAACATTCTTAATCGAATGTTTCCTATTACTGAGACAAAGTTCCAAAAATTCTGGATAAAGGATGATACCCTTTTCCTCATGATTGACGGATTTGGTGGCAAAGCAGGTCAATCGCTATTTTCAAACTGAGAGAGATATGGCAGACGCCTCTGTACACATTTGCTGATGGTATTTGCAATATCAAGCTTGAGACTCGATCTCAAAGTTTCGTTTTCTGCCGCGTTTACTTTTATTACCATCTGCCTCCCCCCTATCGATAATTCCATCACGCCGACGTATATTCCAAAGATTCTTAGCGACCGAATTCTAGAATTATAATATTTCATCAACAATAAAAATATAAGAAAGAAAGCAACAAACAATTTGTCAAATTTAATATACTGAAAATGTTAAAATAACATTTTGTTTGAGCCCCTTTTTTGAAAATAATTATAATTTTTTATTTGCATAAAATGGTTCATTAAGAAGTGTAAATTCTTAATCAAAGAAATATTTAATACCGAGAAATTAAGCCCTAGACTTTGGTACTGTTTAGAAAATTCATTTTTCGATCATGAACGATTCTTAGTCATCCAAAAAATTTCATTTCTTTAACAAAAAATAGTTTATTGAATTAATCGACTTATGATTGAATAAATTTTACTAAAATTCCTTTACTTTTGATCTTTTAAAGTCTTTTTAAGTAAGAAAATAAGACATTAGATGTTGATAATCGATTAATTTTACCTATAAACTTACAAATACGATTATTATTTGGATCAAATGATGTAATTCATTCATTCTCTTTAATCAATTAAATTTACATGTTCAATTGAAACTTAAATTTATTAATTCTTTGTCTGAAAATTACGAATAACTAATATCCCTAAAGTAATTAATTCAATTTGGAAATTGTGATTATTAAAGGGCCATTTCTAACGGAATTTCGCTGTTGAAGTGTAATTAAATCTTAGATTAACTAATCAACTTTCACGAGTTTAGAGTTACGCGCAGTTTAAAACTTAACCGTCTGTGTTTAAATCGGCTCTAGCACAAATACATATCCAAATGATGTGCTTGAGTTTGTAATTCAGACAAAAACACCTTTTCACTCTTTACTAAATCTTTATTCACACGCGTATGAATTTTGTACCTATAGGAGTAAAAGTGCAAATAATTCCTTGGAATTTTTATGTAATGTATTTAATTGCCTTTATATTGTAATTACAGAGCTTCTGTAAAAGTTGTCGGACATTTTTCTGTAACTGCCAACAAATTTTCATAATATTTCGTTTCAAATTATCAAATAATTCTCCCTGAATTTGTAAGAATATAATTAAGTTTCTATAAAATTGTTAATGGAATTCTGTATTCTGGAGTCCATACAATTTTCATGGAGTTTTCCTAGAATTTTCAGAGGATCCGTGTGTAAATGCGTAAATGCAAGGGCAATTTTTATAGAAAGTCAATAAACGAATAAATGAATAAATAATAAATGAATAAAATGAAAAATGAATAAATAAAGCTAAATGCAGCATCCACAAAAATTTTCACGTAATTATACACAGATCTCTGAATCTGAATTAGTCAAAAACTACTAGTGAAATAGCGAATTAGTAAGCATTGAATAAATAAATTGAATTAGTAAGCATTTCTACTAATAATTAGAAGAAAATTACTAATTTTTTGTCTTTAGACTTAAAGTAGTTTTAGACTTCTCGCCATTTCACTAGTAGCTTTTAACTAATTTAGGTTTAGTGAGTACGTAATGGATTCATAATTATATAGAAGGATTCATGACCCATACAGAATTTTTCACCTGAAATCTGAAAGGAAAATTTCTATCTTGTATTTTATAATAATTATAAAAAAATTGTCATCTATGAAAAGCGAGTGTTTTGATACATTTGACCGATAAAGTATCAAAAATTGGTAGACTGAAAGTAAAGTATCGATATGATAATAATAAAAAATGAACACTGTCACTTTGGGGTGAAGTTATTCCCTTACATAATACTAGTAATTCCCGGATGACTATAAAAAGTGGATCTAAGGGAAAAAATTTGATGAAGTATTTTTTTAGGGGTGAAAATGATTGAACCTTGTCGATAGAATGGTATTTAAACGGGACTTAAACGATACTCGGTTTAGTACCAACTCAGTACCGAAAGTTGAAAATAATTTAAATATTTAAATATTTAATTTTTTATGGAAAATGTTATATATTTGTAATCGTGAAAATAGGTAGATTGTAAATTTTTAACTATCAACTTGCTAATTGTAAAACTGCAAAAATTTTTGTTTTCAAATTTAAATCCTCTATACCTGGTCACTGTTTTATAACAGCCTTAGCCTCGACCAAGTCCCAGGCGAGGATCCTGCAATAAAGCAGTGGCTAGGTGAAGATGATTAAAATTTATAAATGAAAATTTTTGTAGTTTTGTAATTAGCAAATTGATGGTTGAAAATTCAGATCCTATGGATTTTCACGATTACAAGCATATCAAATTTGTTTCAATAAGTTCAAAATTAGAATAAGTATCAAGTATCTCGAAAACGGTAAGACGTCATTTTTTGAATTTCCACCAAAGGAATGTACTGTCTGTATAAATAATAAGGAAGAAATATAAAGAGGTGAAGACTAGAGGTGTGCAAAATAATTCGATTCGATTGAAAACCGACTTCTGACGCTTTTCGAATGTTGAATTTTTCGACACCGATCGGTGGGCAGATGGAATCAAAAAAATTCGATCCGATCTGGCGCACGTCGAATGGAAAATTTTTCGAAACCAATCAATGCTTAAATCAGATCCAAAAAATTCGATTCGACTCGAGGCACTTGAAATGTCGAATTTTTCGAAACCGATTGAGCTAAGAGCAAATCGAATTTTTTTGATCCGATTTGACAGTCATCATTTTACACATTTCCCTTATTTAATATATATTTTTTAATATTACGAGGATAAAGTACTTATATCGAAGTTTTTGGTAAAGTTTAAAAATTTTAAGTGCCTTTGTTTAGAAATGGGAAATTATAATATAGCCGATATGTCCACTCGGTAACAGTAACCTGTCCCCAAATACAAATTCACAAACTAAACTTGAGAAATAATGACAACAAAACTTGATAAATGATTGGTTCTCATGAGTCATTTGTATTAAGTTAAAGAATTTACAAATTATGAAT
>JBAGKK010497410.1:0-15133 GCA_037177015.1 Euceroptres primus
TATTTATACATTTTTTCGGCCTTGAAGTTGTTTGAGAATAATTTTTGTCTTTTAGAATGAATTAGAATATTCTACTGAATATCTGTCAAAAATTTGGCTAAACTACTTAATTTATACATTCTCTTTTTCTGTGTCAATTAATACATTAAAATCCCTTCCAATTGTCATGAACTAAACTTTCTAAAAGAGTTTTTAAACTTAAAAAAAGTTAATTGATATTTATAATTTATTAATATTAATATTTTTGAGAATAATTATTCTTTCTAAAGGATAAAAAATATCAAGTAGCAAAGGTTTCCCTTTAAAGTAGCGCCAGCTAATGTAATAGTCAAAGACCGGCGAAAAAAAGAAGAATAATTTATTTAGTTTAAAACCCCGAAGGAATACGTGTCCAGAATTTTTTTTTACTGAAACCGGATCATTTAAATTCACGATTTTCACTCAAGACTCGTGTCTTGAAGTTACTTTTCGCCCGACGCTTTAAATAATGTGACGCGTGATAACGAAATTTCTCTAGTAAACAATTTTGTGACAATGTTAATCTGTCATAAAGCAAATGCATTGTAGAAGACACATAGTACATACTTCCTACTGTCTCTTACCAGTGAAATGCGAAAAGGCAGAATTCCGACGAGCAGCGTCATTCGACAATAATAATTCGCCAGAAGATTGTCTCGCGAGGCACAGCGGTGCGTAAAATAATCGTGTACATTAATACGAAACAAATGCGAGGCGAATTGCGGCAAAGTAATTATATCCGACTTCTGTTTCTCACACTTTCGGTAAAATGTAGTGCAGTGGGATAAGTAAAATGAGTTTCACGAACGAATCGTTTTTGATTTACTTATTACTTCCTTTTTTCTACTATAACTGTCCAATATGCCTTTTCGCTTTAAAAAAATTATAGCTTTAGAAATAAAAAAATTCTAAAAGTCAGTTTTCACATAAAACTAATACCTTCTCGTATGATGATGAGAAAGTAAAAATTAAACAAAAATTGGCTTTGAAATTTATCAACATGATTTATTACAAAATTAATTAATTAATCAAAGTCTATTGATTCAAATTAACTAAATGTTCAAACTTCAAAAAAATGTACTCTTATTTGATTTTAACGATAAAAATAACATTGTTTAGATTCTTTTACTTGAATGTCAAGAAATTAAAAAAAGACAATTGCAGCAGGCGGGAATATTAATAAAACATTTAATAAGAAAGATATAATCATTAATAGTGATTATCTCAGTGATTGCCAAAAATTTGACCATATTTGACCATAAAATTTCCGAAAAAAATAATTATTCCGTGCCGCCTAAAATATGTTTTTTTTAAACACGACCAATCCAAGAGAGTATGAAAAAACGAAATAGAGAGATCAAGGAATATATTTGTGATAATTATGAATTCCATACGAAAATAATTCCTATACCTATGCTTCTGCGTAATAAGCATTTGAGTTCTGAATGTTTTTATGTAATGTGAATGCATTGGAAGTTGATGTACCACTTTTGGAATGGAAATCATTTTCGGGGAGTTTGAGAGGAAAAAATAACGTCCCTAATTTCAAAAATCACTAAATTCACAATAATTACACATATGACATTCGACCTTGACAATAGAAATATTTGCAGAATCTTTTAAAAATATGCCAAAAACAGGTAAAAATTATTAAAAATATGGGAAACATCTGTGATTGTGCGATTTATTTGATATGGGAGCATTCATTAATTACGTAAAAAACAAAAGAGTAAATGTGAGAAAGATGACAATAGAAATTGCGAAAATATGGAAGAGATGAAAATAGAACATCAATTCTTTTGTTCCCTTACGTAATTACTGAACGCTCCCTATTGACTACACATCTTCAATATATCTTTTCGTTTAATAAAATTTTGAATTAATAGTTCGATAAATATGACATTTTTTAAAACTTATTATGCAAAAATGATGATTATTATTGACTGCTAGTTGGAAATACTGATGAGAAATCGATTTTCAATTGCATGAAAATGTTCGTTAGCCTAAAATTAACAAATCTACGTCGTATTTTGACTAGTTTGAATCACGATCTTCGAGTTTTATCTAGCGATGCATTCAAGCGATTCGATCCAGGAAACAAGCGATTTTTCATTTGTTCTCGGTTGGATATCCGAGTTGTCACATCGCTAGATGCTCGGAAAAATGATCTTCTCGGATACCGAGCAATATCAGACGATAGAACCGAGCATCCTCGGTTTTGATATTTTATGTAATGATCAAAGTTATATGTGAGTCATGAAATAAATTTAAATCAACATTTTTGTTGAATCAAGTGTAAATCAAATTTATTGCGTATATTAAAATATTTGAAAAGAAGAAAAATTGCTGTGATTTTAAAATTGAACTTTACAAAGAATTATTTTGCCTGTTGTGTTCTAAGGAGGATTCGAGGTTATTGATTCAAAAAAATAAGTAATTATACTCGAATATGATTGATTTATACTTGGAGTATCTTGACAAATGAGAAAATTCTTTTTTCAATAAATGGTAGATAATAATAATATGAAGTGAAATTTATCGATTTTTAAAACCTTAACGGTTATTTTAAAATACTATAACCTGTTTTCAATCTCTCATTCAAATACATCTGTATTTGTGGGTCTGTGAAAATAAGGACAATTTTTTACTAATTATTTTCCAAGCATATATTAATTCTATCAATGCATAAAACAAATTACCTTTTTTTATTGGCCACTAACCTCGAATCATTTTTGGACCACAATATGCGAAATTACTTTTTTTAAAGGTTAATTTTCAAATTACAGCAATCTCCCTTGGTTTTAAATCATTTTCTTCTTAGTAATTATCATTGTTGAAAAGTTGTACCTTTTTGTACCACCGATCTTCTAAATAGGTGCAACTATTGTTTTTTTGACACAGTGTGCGTAAAATGCATTTTTATACACCCATATTAGTGCGTAAAACAGATTATTACATACCCACTAATATGGGTGTGTAAAAACGCCTTTTACGCACACTGTGTCAAAAAATATCGTATGCAACTCGTGCGTACGGTTTCACACGCGTGTTATATAATAAACTATTACGTTTTAAATGAATAAAACAATTTTTGAATACCCAAATCCTATTTAGAATTATTATTTAACTATTTGAGGATACTTTCTAATGATAAAGCATGAAACAAATGTTTAATTAGGGAATTCAGATTAGTTTGAGATTTATCAAACAGAAAAAAATAAAACAATTAAACATCAACATTAATATTAACGAAATATATTTTTAGAAGCATCTATAATTTGTTTAACATCCATTTAAGGTTCTAAGGTCATATCTAACTATTTAATTTACTGGCCATCCCCAACTGAGCAATTTAACTGATCTGTAATCTATAATTTAACTGATACAAATTTTCTTCTGAAAGCAAAAAAATTAGCTCTATATTAAAACAATAATAATTACAGATAACTTTTTAGAGATAACATTTTCTCTTAATTGATGTTAAAATCTCCGAAATGCAGCACAAAAACTTGATTCTGACATCGATTGAGCTGCAAAATCGAAAATAATAGAAACTGAAAAGTGAGGTTAGGTTCCTGACATGTAACCTCATATTTTATACAGTTATATTTCAACTTAGCTTTTTAAAAAAGAAATAATTAAAAAAGAAACAAATATCTGACTGCACAAAATTGAAAAATTAGCACATAGCATAACTTTCTGCACCAGCCGAATTGTACCGCCGAACTTCGAATTTTCATATATCACCTTTGAACTAATTAATAATAGCACAAACTCACATTTATGAAACAAATTCCTTTTATTATATATAATTTATTATATATAAATTTGGAAGAAAAGCACGAGCAACCGAGAATTTTTTTATTACCTTTAAACTATTGAACTAATACAAATTTTAGAGGCATAACCAATTTTTTAAAATACATCTACATATTTTAACCCTTTTCGATGCTTGTGCAGAGGTCGTATAAAATTCTACCCTCACCTTCAGTTAAGTAGAAATCCTTCTGAATCTTATACGCTAGGAGATAATTATTTTGATTCAAATACATACTTCCCTTGTTTTAATAAATGCGTTAATAAGACTAAAAATTAATTATAACAGTTTCTGGAGTTTGGTACATAAAACATAGTAATTTTCAAAACCATTTTATTTATTACTTTTTTTATTAATTATATGTTTAGAGTCGCATTGACTTCTGTGAACATCAGCAACTACATTAGTTACTTAATAGGTTCGTTCTACAAGAAACTAATGCAAATATAGTGTGTAAAGTAATTTTGTTCGTTTTACAAGGAACTAATGCAAAAATAGTGCGTAAAGTTATTTTGTTCGTTCTATAAGAAACTAATGCAAAAATACTGAGTAAAGTGATTTTGTTCATTCTATAAGAAACTAATGCAAAATAGTGCATTTTTCTACTTTTACGAAAACGTATAATAACTTACGAAAAAATTAACATTTTTTAATGTCCTTAAGCTCACTTTAAAGTTAAGTATCCATAGAACTTCATGAATGTATGAAGAGAACTCTCCAATTTTTTCCCCCGATTTCGCCAAAGACTGAAGTTGTAACAGAAAAGTTGTAAAATTTCAAATAAAGCGAAAGCTCTGAAAAATTAATTTGATAAAATATATAAATTAATATTCCAATGTATTCTAAAACAGTTTATTAAATTGTAATATAGACTGATTTCAAATATTTTTCAATAAATAATTATACGTTACTGAAATTTTACAACTTTTCTGTTCCAACTTCAGTCTTTGGCGAAATCAGGGAAAAAAATTAGCGAGTTCTCTTCATACATTTATGAAATTTGATGGAGACGTAACCTTAATATGAGCCTAATCACATTAAAAAATTTTATTTATTTCGTAAGTTATTGCAATTTTTAGGGCAAATCGAAAAGTGCACTACTTTTGTATTAGTTTCTTAAAGAATGCACAAAATCACTTCACCTTGGGCTTATTTTACGCAGAATTTTGACAGCTCTCGTATTATTTTGTGGAAAAAATTTTATCTCGTGAATTATAAAAATTATGAGAACTTATGCATCTCACAAAAAACAGGTGTCCTCATACTCCTGGCCGGAAAGGGAGGAATAAATAAATTTCCTGCTAGTGTATATAAAGCAGAAAAGGAATGTCTTTATACAAACAGTTTCCTCTAAATATCTCCATTCTACTCTGAATAATTTTTTGTTTAGAATGAATTTTTTTAATATTAAAATATGAATATGTTATGCTAATGAAAATTTGTTTCCTTTTTTGTTACAGGTAAGTCCATATCTATCCACTTGTCATTTTTAATGATTCTGCGAAAGTAAGTACCAAAATTGCCCATATTAATGGTTTTAAATCTAGTACTTAATCATTTTTGAATAAGTCCACAACCCTTATGGAATTTTCGAGCTTATCAACCGAAATGTCTTGGACATTGAATCAATTTGACGCCTCAATTGACGGATAGTGTCACGGTCGCGAAAAAGCGAGTGGCGTGAACTCGAAACAATTACCGTTGCTCAGTCGATGCAGAAAGCGGTTTGACGCGAGATACTGTGAGGGGTGGGTGCGGCGGACTCTAGCGTTTGCGCCAGGGGTCGCAGAGGACACTACGGGGTTGGTACGGGGTTCGGAATTGGCGAAAGCAGTCAGTGGCTCGCCGCGCGCCACAACGACTGTAAGATCTTAACTCTCAATTTTATTTTTCCCTAAGGAGACCCGGACCTCTGGGAATCTTTCGACCACACTAAAAATCAGTCACGAACTTGACTTAGAATCTTCACTTCTGAACTTTCAGCTCAAGTGCTTACAGTATCTCCAATATCTTTTTCTAATAAGTGAAATCACGTGTGAAAATAAAAAAAAATTAAAAATAAAGTGCAAAGTACTGTTAAATCTTACGATAAGCCGTGTTTCTGTGCCAAGGAGCTTTTATCCATTTCTTCAGTGTTTTTTGTTTTGAAAAAACAATTAAAAAAAGAATCTAAAAACAGAATAGCATAAATAAAAAGAACATAAATAATTTAAAGAGCTAAAAGTAAGAGTTAAACAGTTGTTTAATGAAGTGTATCAAAAAAGTGGATGTGTCAATGTTTTGAGAAGTAATTTTTGTGTAGTAGTGTGTATAAAAGTGTATTGATAAGAAACATGAAAAAAAATGAAAAGGTAAAGTAAAAAAATAAATAAGTAAGAATGAAGAGGAAAATTGCTCCTGACTCTCAAGGCTGGTTGTTGATAAATCTTGAATTTCTTGGTGAAAGCGAGGTTGGCACTCGTTTAATTAGTGATGAGAAAGCTCGCGTGACTTATTCAATTAAGTTGGTAGGGTTGAGCCACCGATAAATTTTGAGGGCTTGTTTTCTTCTTGGACATCTTTTTCATGCTACCGCACTTAAAATTATGCTGATAGCTCGGAGGATTTTCTGTATTTGACAGTCTGACAGTCTTTTTTATTCCTCCCTTTCCGTGGGACAAAGGTGACGGTGAAAGGAATAAGAGGTGGAGTCACCGAACTCAGATTTTTCCGTGTACATAAGGGAGAAGAATCAATATTTGCGCCTTGAACAAAATCCTATTTTATTTACGAGTGTTAATTCTAGTCTGATATCAAAGAAATACTACATGCTCCAGTATTCATTTTGTAAACTCTTTCAACCATGACAGCTTTTATCATCTGTTCCAGTTTCTCCCTTTATGCTTTTAAATGGGACAGTGTCATTCTATTGGAAACTTTGACACTAAAAATAGACTACAAGCAAAAATTTTTGTTTTCAATTTTAACAGTTTTGAATTATCTTATTCATCCGGGACAAGGAACGAGTTGTGAAATAATTTTTTTATAAAGTTTCTGTCATAAGAATCAGTTTTCCAATTTTTGTATTAGAAGTTTTTAAAGTTAGTTTTAAATGTTGAAACTTTCGAATTCAGTGAATTCAGATTATATGCTTCTAAATCTGAAATATTGCTTTTTGGAGCTTTAAAATAACACTACGTGACATTTTTTTACTTTTTTGATGTGAATGGAAACTGACTATTCGTTTTCGATAGATTTTTTATGCTGAATACGAATCCGGTGTCAGAAATTACCTATCGCGTCAGGTTTTTGAAAAAATTCAGGTCTAAGTGTAAAAAACAGTGTTTTTGGCTATTTTTGAAAATTTATAGCGGTTGAACCCGAAATTGGAATTCAAAATTAGAAACCGAAGTTATGTCTCAAAGTAAAGCTTAAACTTTATACTTTTACGTGCACTCTTTGAACATTTTTTTTCATATTACAGTTTTGAGAATGACATTAAGATCTGGTTCTAAAGGATGACCTATTGCATTTAAAATATATATTTTTAATTATTTAAACAATTATTGTTGGAACAATTTTGGGGTAAAAATCGACTTACAGAAACACTGTTAACCCCTTAGGTGGCATTACAGTGGTCCAGAAATGGATTTTTGCGTTCAAATTCAGCCACAGGTCGCATTTCTTATTCGATTTTAAAGATGGTTTTTTTTAGAATTCCTCTTTATTAAATTCCTCACAACTTTAAGGTTTGCGATTTTTACATAATTTAAAAACTTGTTATTGAAAAATATGGAAAACACACTTTCAACAAATAATTTGCTTATAAACAATTTTTTGTTCATTGTGTCATGATGGAACATCTTAAACTAATGTTATTTTATGAAACGTAGGCAAATGCAACAATTTCTAGAGAGTTGCGTTTTTTTTTTATATTTTCGACTGGACGAGTATTTTAGATCGGAGCGCGAAACGCGACTAAACACAAATGCAAATTTAAAAATCGCAACTTTTCCGCTGTCATTGTTTGTATATAACAATCACAGCGGAAAAATTGGCTATTTCAACGAAATGATTTTTTATCTTTAAACAAATCTCTTAGATAAAGTCATTGTTCATCAGAAGTTATGAAGACAGACGTAGAACATATAGATATTCCGTTCGATATTTTATCTAGTTTCTGTTAACAAATTTATTTAAACAAATACTCCAGGATATCTGCTTGTTGTAGAAAAAAATTATGACAAATTGGATGGAGAAAAAAATTGTCCAACACATACTCTATGTAATTTTTGCCGTAGAATCAAATGGCATTAGGCTGTTTTTCCGTAACTCGCATTTTTAAACAAATTTTTTAAACAATTGAAAAATAAAATTTGTTTCCATGAAAAATCATCCTTTGATGAAACGCTTTCATCCCATCATTAATTTTTCTGCTATGATGGCTTTGCTACACATGGTTCTTAATAGATTAACAAATTGCTTATAACTTTATAAGCTGTTTATAAATGTTCAGTTCGTGCTGAAAAACCTGTCGTGATAGGCATTTTCTGAGACCGGATTCGTGTTCAGCGCAAAAAAATCTATCAAAAACGCCTAGACTTTTTTTATTTATAAAATTGATGTCACGCAGTGTAATTTGCTTTTTGGAGTGACTTCAAATTTCAGTGTTTTCGAGTTCAAAATTTTTAGAAACTTTATTTTCGATCTATTTGCCTTTAATGCTTCAAGTTTCCAGAGTTTGCAAACACATTTCTACAAGTTTTTGAGTGTTTTCAAACTGAAGTTTTAAAAGCTGTCCAATCTGGTTGAATTATGCTTAAAAGTTTTTTAAGGAGCGTTAAATTTAGCAATTGGCACAACCTTCAAGTTTCGTATTACCTACACTGAGAGCACTTGATTTTTTTTAAAATCATAATTATTTCTTTGAACCACAAGTATGTGAAATTTCTGTTTGAATATTTATTAAATATCTTCAGATTATACTAATATTCATAAAATTAATCTCAGAAACTAGGATGAGTTAAATTTTATCGATTAATTGAATTGGAAAATCGCTGCCTCCACTTTTAAACATGAAATTGATGCACTGGTAATCAGGGACTTGAGATCATTAAAAGGGCACTAATTTCAGTGTATATGTCCCGCACATGCAAGCAAAGAGCTTATTTTTAATGGAACTTGGAAGGTATGCATTTCGTAAAGGTTAAGTGATCATTGAGCGTTATGCCAGTTCTCGAGTTAACGATTGAAGCTACAGTAATGAGACCTCACAAGAGTATCATAAAAGCTGTTTGATGTTTTGAAACGATAGAGACTCTTAGATGTCACTGCAAAAAAAAAAGCTTTACAACGTGTTACGAAAAATCGTAAAAGTTATGAGCTACCTTATCGTCCTTCCATTTTCTAAAGTACAACAACTGTTCAATATAATCTAAAAATTGGTACCTGTTACATTTTTCCACAACTTTCACTTTAATTAGTAATTTCAAATTTATTTTAATTGTAATGACAATAGTTTTTTTGTTACATATAATAATGATGAATAAATCTATTCGTATTTCATTTGAGCTCGTTATGAATTCACGTGGGACGAAAGTCCAATTAAATGTGGGCTTCACTGTTTCCAACTCAAATGAGTTAATTGATTTTATCAGTTATGCAAAGAACGAGGCCTGATGAATGTTGTAATGGCGAAATATTGATTAATGTTAACGTTTTATATATATATATGTGTGTGTTAATTTTTTGGATAGGGTAGAATTTAAATATTATTTTACAATTGAACTTTTAATGGGAATCAAAAGCTTCTTTTTATTTTCTTAATTTCTAATAAAAGTAAAAAAGGCAATGCCAATAAATATTTCAGCAAATTGGCATTGCCAAGTTCAGAAATGGTTGAACGCTCTCTTCAAAGTGACCTTTCATGGAAAACGAATGTCAAACAGGTTCTTTTTAGATATTGAACGAAAAAAAGGGGAAAAATAAAAAAGGGTCACCGTTATGCTGAGAGCATCGAGCTGGGAGAACTTGGTGTAATATATGTTCAGACATAACAAATGGAACGAACAAAAAAAATGCTTTTCCCTTTACTCTTAGGACATTTTCACTTTTTTTTAGTTTTGTAGCCAAACATAATTATAATTTAGAGTTTTCTCACAGTTTCTAAAGTAATTAAAATACTAAAAGTAATAACTAAATCACTCGAAAACTGGTGATAAACTGTAATCATAAAATTTCATAGCGAAAAGTTTTTAGTATTAAAGTTCTAACTGTTAAATTATTAAACTATTAAATTAAAGTTCTAACTGATTACTGGATTGAAATGTGAAAGTATCTAGAATTAACAAGTTATCGATTTTTATAATTATTTAATTATATTTTTTCTCCTCCATTTACTCAACTTCATCTTAGAAACGAATGTTACCCTTCGGTTTGCCAACGTTGCAGAAAGTTCAAAGTTGGTGCAAATAACACAGGCGCCTCCGGGTTGGATCTCAAAATGTCGATAAACATTTAACTTTCTCGAGCGATTTAGAACGCATTTATGTGGGTGTAGCAGCTTGTTAGCAAGGGAGGGTGTCAATTGAAAGTTCCCTATTTCCAATGTTAAGCCACCGCGGTTATTCAAGTTAACGAATTTCCTCCTTAAATCTTATCAAAAACGGGTCGACGGCAGCAGAAATCCAAAGGGGACGCATTTGACAATCGAAGAGATTTACTTCTTCCTTACTTCCATGACGCAAAATTTAATCCTCGCATTTCCAAGGAGAAAGAATTTTTACTGCATGATAAAATTAACGCTGTGCAACAAGTGTTACATTGGTTAATTGGTGTAATTCAACTTTTTAGGGTGTATACTATAAAATATTAAAAATTGACTTCTTTAACGGATAAAACAATATGAACGGCTACTAATTTAGAAACGAGGCTTGAGTTTTGTTATTTTTTCTGCGGAGAGTTAATTTAAATAATGTATGGCATTTATCAGGACACTACACAGTGTTCAGGAAAATACTGTATATTATTCATTAAAACATTGTATAGTATTTATTAAAAGATTGGATAATATTCCTTAAAATATTGTATAGTATTTATTAAAAGACTGGATAGTATTCCTTAAAATATTGTATAATATTCATTAAAATACAGGATAGTATTCATTAAAATACAGTATAGTATTCATTAAACTACAGTATAGTATTCATTAAACTACAGTATAGTATTCATTAAACTGCAGGATAGTATTTATTAAAATGCAGGATAGTATTCATTAAAATACAGGATAGTATTCATTAAAATACAGGATAGTATGCATTAAAATTCGAAATAGTGTGCATTGCAATATTGCATAGGATTCATTAAAATACTCTAACTTTAGTTTCTGTGTGCTATTCGCGACTAGATTTGTTTGTTGATGATTAGCATAAGCATACTGAATTCAGGAAGGAGTTTCTGAGATTTGGTGGAAGGAATCGAAGGGATTGCATTCAGTGGGAATAGGATTAAAATTGTATGGAGATTAAGGCTCGAGTTGAGTGTTTATTTCGGAGTTAGTAGCGCAGGTTGTGCCATACTTAAGTAGACGTAATTGACACCATTATGGAAAAGCTCGTGTTCAGCAGCTCGCTAGTACTTGACATGGCTTCTGTTTCGGAATAATCCTGAGGAAGACTGTTTAATTGACGACGCCGCGGGAACCAGGTCAAGTCAGTTCTCAACGCGATAACAACGAATTCACCCTTGATTGTTAGCCGAACTGAAAGGGCTGATATCCATGCACTCAGGGCATTTAGATCAAAATCAGAGATGCGGGCATCATATTTTTAACTAAATCAAACATGTGATGTGCTTCTTTGTTACTTATGTTTTGCATATAGAATGAAGAAATTAAATTTAAAGACTTCATGATTCTTGTCAAGAAAAAGAAGAAATTTAGACTGCAGTAATAAAAATTTCATGAAAATTCAACCACTTTTTATTTACTGTTCCAATTCCTGATCAGTGAAGGTTACGAGCTCCAGTTTTTGTGATATAAAAATTTTTTCTGAAGTTTAAAAACAAAAACTCTGAATCCTTCTTATGATTTGATTATTTTTATTTAAGATGAGCGTATAAAAAAGATAAATGGTTCTAAAATGCCTTAAGTAAAACAGTTTATATAAAAAATCCTGAATGTCCCAATTTCTGATCACCAATCATAGATTTAAGAAGAATTGAAATCTGAAAATAAACTTCAATTGAAAGAAATGACTCAAACTCATTCTTTGTAACTTAAACCAACACAGTGGTTAAAAAATAAATTAACAAATATAAAAGGAATTTAATAAGTTTCCAAATTGAACAAAATTGGCAAAGGTTAACTTGGTGATTTTTTTTAGACTCTAGAAGAGTATCGAATGGACATCGAAACGATTACATTCATTTAAAAATTATTCGACTTTTGAATGAACAAATGAAAATGTTTTAGATTCTAAGAAGATTGTTGCATATTGTAACTTTTTTAAAAAAAGGTTATTTTAAAAGGTGTTTTTTCAAAATGTCAAAAAAATTCTGATGCTTCGGTAGTGCGTCGTTAACTTAACCATTGGTTTTGTCAATTTGAATTTAGTTGTTTATTTCAACTGAAATTTGTTTTGAAGTTTCCATTTTTCTAAAATTTCTATTCTAGAAAAATTTTTAATTTCTAAGAGTTTCCATTTCTCTAAAATTTGCATTTTGTCAAGTTTCACATTTGAAACCTTTAGACTGAAAGTGTTTTTTTGAGAATTGAAGAGCTTGTGTATTTAAATCAATTACATATTAAAGTACTGTAATTAGTTTGAGAGTATGCAGCAGGATCGTCAAAAATATTTTTCTCGAATTTTCATGCTCTCACCCTCCAAATTTGTTCGAATCCACACAAAAATAAATGTTTACTTTTTTTTAAAATGATATTTGGAGGTTCCGCAACCCCTATGAAGTTTTACACGTATTTCCCATAAGATAAAAAAGACGTTTTTGTAAATTTTATTCAGAATCGTCCATATTGAGTCGAGTTAAAACTCAAAATTTCTTTCACAATTAGCCATAGAATCAAAATCAAAAATCACATTTTAAATATCACCTCCATAAGTCTGCTTTATAGGGTCCCAAAAAACCCCATAAGTGAAAAATTGAGTATTGCGAGTTTTTGGCGCTAATTATGATTTTTTTTGTTTTTTAAAATACAAATTGTTTCTAATACATAAAATACTACTTTCTATTGATAATTAAATTTTTTCATAAATTGTTTAAACAATTTATTATTGTTTTTAGCAATTTTCTCTTGAAATAGTCAGAAAGTCGCGTTTTTTCCGAATTTTTCACCTTGTTTTCAACTTTTCAGTTAGAGCGAGACAATAATCAAAGAAGGTTAACAGAGATACTGGTTTAAACAATTTATTATTATTTATAACAATTTTCTCTTAGAATAATGCTAGAAAGTTGTGGTTTTTTCTAAAATTTATAACTTTTTGTCCACTTTTCACTCAGAGTGAGGTAATAATTAATACAATTTAGCAAATATAATTATTTAAATAAATTATTATTGTTTATAACTATCTCTTCCTATATTAATGCTAGAAAGTTGCGGTTTTTTCTGAAGTATTCAACTTTTCGTCCACGGTTCCGCTTAGAGTGAGTTAATAATTAATGCAAATTAACAATCATAGTTGTTAAAACTATCTTCTCTTAGAGTATGTATTGCTAGGAAGTTGCGCTTTTTTCTGAAATCTTCAGTTTTGCTTCGACTTTTTAGTTATGAACAAATTTATTTATTCATTTATTTAGAAACCAACGGGCTTTAGCCCTTTATAAATAATAAATGAACATCAACAAAAATCATTCTTTAAATAGAATTCTATTTTTTTCAAAGTGAAATATTTTTACTCTTTTGCTGATTATAAAAAATATTAATTTGAACAAAAAGGCTATCTTACAGTAGAGATAAAAACAAAGGATGGAATAATTAGAACTAGGTGGGAGGAGTGAGTCTGTAAATGACTTGTAAAAATTTTGTTTTGAATTACATGAAGTTTATTGCAAAGTGTGAAAGAAAAATTTAGAATTGCACACATTTTACTAACAGCGCAACTTTCTAGCCTTACTCTAAGAGGAGGTAGTCATAAACAATAAGCAATTGTTTAAATAATTATTTTTATTAACTTGCATTAATTATAACTTTACTAAGTGCAAAGTGGACAAAAAGTTCAATATTTCAGGAAAAAACCACAAGTTTCTAGCATTGAAAGAAAATATTATTAAAATAATAATAAATTGTTTAAACAATTATTTTTGTTAAATTGAAATAATATTACCTTATTCTAATTGAAAAGTAGACAAAAGGTGGAAAATTTCAGAAGAAACCGCAACTATCTATCATTAATATAGAAGAAGATATTTATCAACAATAGCCATTTGTTAAAACCATCATATTTGCTAAATTGTATTAATTATTACCTCACTTTAGGTGAAAAGTGGACAAAAAGTTGAAAATTTCAGAAAAAACCGCAACTTTCTAGCATTACTCAAAGAGAGTATTACTAAAAGTAAAAATAATTGTTGAAACAATTATGTTTGTTAACTTGAATTAATTATTACCTCTCTCTAATTGAGAAGTGGACAAAAAGTGGAAAATTTTAGAAAAAACCGCAACTTTCTAGCATTATTCGAAGAGAATGTTGTTATGAATAACAATAATTTGTTTAAACAATTATTTTTGGTAACTTTAATTGATTTTTGCCGCACTCTAACTGAAAAGTTGAAAAAATGTGGAAAAATTCAAAAAAGACCGCGACTTTCTAACTCTATTCTAAGAGAAAATTGCTATAAACAGTAATAAATTGTTTAAACAATTTACGTAAACATCTAAATATCCGTAGAAAGTAGTATTTTATGTATTAGAAGCAATTTGTATTTAAAAAACCACAAAAAAATCATAGTTAGCGCCAAGAACTCGCAAAACCCAATTTTTCAATTTTGGGATTTTTTTGGGACCCTATAAAACAGACTTGTGTGGGTGATATTTAAAAAGTAATTTTTGATTCGTATTCTATGCCTAATTGTGAAGAGAAACGTTGAATTTCAACTCGATTCATCTAATATTGACGATTCTGAATAAAATTTGCAAAAACGTCTTTTTTTCTCTTTGGAAATACATGGTAAACTTCATGGGTCTTGCGAAATCTGTAAATATAATTTTTTTTTCAAAAACAAAACGCATTTATTTTTTGTGGATTTGAACAAATTTGGGGAGTGAGAGCATGAAAATTCGAGAAAAAATTTTCCGATGCATTTTTG